>JARWLC010000008.1:77489940-77709940 GCA_033318265.1 Phyllotis vaccarum
GATGTGTCCATCAAATCTCTCCTCTCAAGTTCTGGGGAACCCTGCAGAAGGGGAGGTAGAAGGAACAAGGGAGACAGAGGACACAGTCTGATCCCACCCCTCAGTGGCTCCACACACTGCTCATGCCAGTCTAAAGCCACCCACTCCCAGAGGATCCAGCTCCCCCTCCTGATATATCTCCAAGGCAATTCCTGATTCAGTGAGCTCCCTAGAGCTCCAGCAAGCCATCCTTCCTCATAATCCCTATCCCCCTGCTCATACAGACTGTCCTCTCCTGCTCTCAGATGGACCCAAAGCTCTGCCCAGTGCTCAGTCATGGATCTCTGCCTCCACCTTCATTCCCTGTTGGGTGAAGGTTCTGTGATGACAGCTTGAGTGTTTATTCATTTGATTATAGGTAAAGTCCCATTTAGGCACCCCCTCCACCATTGTTTGGAGACTTGGCCAAGAACAGCCTGCGAGTTCCTGGATATTTCTCTAGCACCCAGTCTCTTTCCAACCCCACATTGGCTTCCTCTATTGAGATATCCGTCTCCCTCCATCTCCCTCTTTGCTCCTCTCACTCAACCATCTCCTTCTTTCAAGGTTTGTTCCCAAGTCTTCTTGACTGCAACTGGTAGGCTCTTTGTAACAATATATTCTAAACATGTAATTAGTCTTCCTTGGCTAGCAAAAGCCAATAATTTCCAGCATATTTGGTTTGGCTGAACAAGCCTTTGAACACTTTACAATCCACTTTCTCAGATTGCTGAGTTCTTCCCTCATAAAAAGAGGAGATGTTTTCTACCTTTTGAATTTCATACTTATTTAATCTTCCAGAGTAGAAGTCTGAATAAGGCATTTAAATTTTTTTTCTATTCTTAAAAGACTCTCATAGTCTTCTTAGTTATTGGATTGATGTTTGTTATCAGCAAAGATTTTATTGACATTCATGTAAGATGGTGAACTGAAAGTCACTTCAGAAGAAATGGTTGATTATAGCTTTGGAAACAACACTCCCTTTCTGCTTCTCATTATAAAACAAATAGGCTTCTAAGAGGTAACGATAAAATAAATATAATGTAATATAACAAATTAGCACATCAGAGTTGGACAAGACAAACAAACAGAGCCCAACAGAAGGTACAAGAAACAGAGACCCACTAATTCACACACCCAGGCCCATAAAAACACTAAACGAGAAGCCATATATACAGGCAGAGGACCTGGTGCAGACCTGTGCAGGCTGTGTGCGCGCTGTCTCAGTCTCTGTGAGTTCACATGAGCTTTGCTCATGCTTGTTTAGAGGGCCTTGTTCTCCTGGTGTCCTCCACACCCTCTGGCTCTTACACTCTTTCTGTCACCCTTTCTGCAGAGTTCCCTGAGACTTGAGGAGGGGAATTTGATGGAGACATCCCACTAAGTGTTGAGTGTTCCAAGGTCTTTCACTCTCTGCACAATGTCTGGCTATGGGTCTCTGTATCTGTTCCCATTTGCTGCAGAAGGAAGGTCTTTTGATGGTGGCTGAGCAAGGACTTGATCTATGAGTAAAGTAGAATGTCATTAAGAATCATTTTATTATTGTTTGTTTATTTGCTTTGTTTTTGTTTTAGAACAGTGGTATTTGGTTTAACTCAAGGTTCCTGGGCCATCTAGTCTCAGATTCTTGGTCACCCTAACAGTGTAGTGGATGGGTTTCATCTTGAAGAGTGTGCCTACATCAAATCAGAGATTGACTAGTTACTCCACACAAGCTTTGTGCCACCAATTCCTTAGAATATCTTACAGTCAGGATAGTACAGTATATAAAGGGTTTCTGACTGAGTTGGTGTTTATGTTTCTCTGTTGGTAGTGTGCAGCATTTATTCTTATCCCAAAAGGCTAGTGTGTGGGGTGAGAGCTCTCTGTGGGCAACAGCTAGTTTCCTCAGGTTCAATGGGTCATGTGGCTGTTGTCTTTACCAATGGGGCTTGCCATCAGTTTGTATCTATAGTCTTGGCAATAGCTTGGGTTGTTTTAGGTTCCAATGGGACTCTTTGGCCAAAAAATCAATTAGATGTAATCCAATCACAGAACTGGAAGCTTCATTTGGTAACAAGAGGTGGCCAGTTGGTATTATGCAACCCCTGTTATTTGGTGATTTCAGTTAGATTGCCTTCATATGTGTATATATTTTAGGAAGCTCCTATTGTATTAGGTTTCTATACTTGCCCTCAAATGGCTCTTAGCTTTAGCCATCTCTCCCTGATTCCTTCCCTCATCCTTCTCTACCTTCCTCACCCTCTCTTAATCCTCTGGTTTCAGCCCCACATCCATCCACAACTGTCTATTCTAGTTCCTTTTCTCAAGAAGATCTATCTATACCCAGCCTCAACCCTTGTTCTATACCTAATCTCTGGTTTTCTAGATCATAGTTTGGTTACCACTGAGCTAATATCCATTTATAAGTGTGTGCATACTGTATTTTTTTTCTGTGTCTGAGACTCCTCAAAGTACTCCATTGCATAAATGCACCACATTTTCTTTATCCATTCTTCACTTGAGGAACATTTAGGTTGTTTGCAATTTCTGGCTATTCTCAATAGAGCAGCAATGAACATGGTTGGACAAGTGTCTCTATATCCTTTGGATATGTGACCAAGAATGGTATAGCTGGATATTTAGGTAGATTGATTACTGTCTTTCTGAGGAACAGCTATAGTGTCTTCAATAGTGTACACATTTCCAGCAGGGGAAGAAGATTCTCCTTGTTCTACATCCTGGCCTCTATGAGCTGTCATCTATGGTATTGATCATAGCCATCCTGACAGGTGTAAGATGGAATCTCAAAGTAGCTGATTTGTATATCTCTGATGACTAAGGATGCTGAGCATTCTTTAAGTGTTTTTCAGCTGCTTGAGTTTCCTTTTTCAAAATTCTCTGTTTAGATATGAACCTAATTCTTAAATTGGTGTGTTTTCCCAATATGCATTACTTTTAAGTTTGGATAGCAGCCCTCTATTTTATGTGTAATTGATAATTGTTTCAATTGTTCCCTACTTTGTAGTATGACAGTTGGTTTGAATGATGAAGTCCTTTGCCTTATAGAAACATCTTAGTTTCATGAAATCCCATTTGTTAATGTTGTTCTTAGTGTCTGCATTATTGGTGTTCTATTCAGAAAGTCTTCACTCTGCCAATGAGTTCAAGGCTCCTCCTCACATTCTCTTTTATCAGTATATTTTGTTTTATGTTGAAGTCTTTGATCCATTTGAAGTTAAATTTTGTGTAGGGTGACAAATATGGTTCTATTGGACATGCAGTATGAATTCTTTAACGTACATCCTTCAGTTTGACAAGCTCCATTTCTTGAAGACAGTGTATTTTTCTAGTGGGTATTTCTGGCTTTTAAAAAATCAAAAATCAGGTGATCACAGGTGTATGGATTTATGCCTGGGTCTTCAACTCAATTCTGTTATTCAACATTGGCTTCTGTGCCAAAATAATGCTATTATTATTATTATTATTATTATTATTATTATTATTATTCAGGATTGTTTTAGCTATCCTTTGTGTGTTTTGTGTGTGTGTGTGTGTGTGTGTGTGTGTGTGTGTGTGTGTGTGTATTTGTGTGTGTGATACTGATTTTGAGTGAGTTATTTTGTATTCAGCTACTTTGTTGAAAGTTTTTTGTCAACTGTAGTAATTTCCCAGAAAAAAATTTAAGGTTACTTATGTATACTATCATATAATCTTGAATAAAAGTACTTTGACTCTTTCTTTTCCAATTGTATCCACTTGATCTCCTCTAGCTAGAACTTTAAGAAGCATATTGAATAGCTATTAAGAGAGAGAACAGCCTTGTCTTGTTCCTGATTTTAGTTAGATTGCTTTAATTTTCTCTATTTAAGTTGATGTTGACTATAAACTTGCTTGCTGTAAATTGCCTTTATTATATTGTCTTTTGTGTCCCTAATTTCTCCAGGACTTTTATCATGAAGGGGTGTTGGATTTTTTCCAAAGGCCTTTTCTGCAGCTAATGAAATGATCATGTGGTTTGTGTCTTTTAGTTTGTTTATATGGTGGGTTATATTTTTTGATTTACCTATGTTGAACCATCCCTGCATCTCTAGGATGAAGCCTACTTGATCATAGTGGATGATCTTTTTGATATATTCTTGGGCTAGTTTTTCAAGTATCTTATTGGGAAATTGGTTTATTGTTGGGTTTTTATGTAGTTCTGTCACCAGAATAACTGTGGTCTCATAAAATGAAGAATGTTCATTCTGTTTATCTTGTGTGGAATAATTTGAGGAATATTGGTATTAACTTTTCCTTGAAAGTCTGATAAAATTCTGACCTAAAATATCTGTTATTGCACTATTTTTGGTTGGGAGTTTAATGGATTCCTATTTCACTAGAGGCTAAAACCCTGCTTAAATTGCTCAATTTCATGACCTTTTTGTAGTAATAAAGCAAAAATGTCACAAATCATGACTTCTGTAAAAATGCATTGGTGTAAACATGAAGTAAGTGAGTTGTAGCCAAATGGGGTATCTCTACTGTAGTCCTCAGTTATATTCTGATTCTGAATCTTAGATCAGTGGAAACTGGGTGTTTGCTTGTGAATTCCCAAAGGCTTTATCCAATAGCCATAAGGATGTCAGGCCACACTTAGAGGTGGGTAATACATGGCTATTTAGGCAGGCAAAGGCAGTTTGGGTAATTTTGGCCATCAGCCTGTAACATTCTAGCTCTCCGAGATTAATCAGCCTTGTAGAATGTCTAACATGTTCACTTATTTTCTTGAAAATTTTAGTTCATATTTTATTTTGTGTCTTCCATAATTTCTGCTACAAGTTGGCCATTCTCACTGTTTGTCCACCAAAGGATACTACATGTTTCTTTTTCATATGTAAAAATGCCTTGGGATCTGATAACTGTAATGATTCCCCTCCCATCAAGTGGCATGGCTTCAAACTAATGGACAGGGGCAATTATGTAGCTTACTAATTTCTGCATTTAAAAAAATGTTTATTTTATTGTTAAATATATGTCTGTGTATGGGTATGTGCACATCATGAAGATGTTCTCAGAGGTCAGGATACTATCTCGGATCCTCTGAAGCTGATGATATAAGCATTTGTGAGCTTTCTCTACACTGAACATGGGTGCTGGGAACTAAACTCTAGTCCTCTGTTACAGCAACAAGAGATCTTAATGCTGAGATGTTTCTACAGCCATTTTTATTTACTTTCTTACATTTTTAGTGTGTGTGTGTGTGTGTGTGTGTGTGTGTGTGTGTGTGTGTGTGTATGTGTACACATGTGCCACAAAGTATGTTTGTAGGTCAGAAGACAACTCGAAGAACGGACTTCTTGCCTTCCTCCATGTGGATCTTGGGGATAAACTTAGGTCATTAAACTTGACAACAGGTGACTTTAGCCACTGAGCAGTCTCACTGGCCTCTATTTCGGTTCTATGAGCATTATTATTAATTATCTATTATCTGAAATGCTGGAGTTGAGCCCAGAACCTCACATATGTCAGTCAAGCACCCTATGATTGGCCTTCTAGTCTCAGCTCTAATTTTGACCATTGTTTTGCTTTCTTCAGTAAGTGTCACCTGAGTTCTAACTCTGCTTATGGACTTCCATAGACATGCAGAGTGTTACAGTTCCCCTGGTAAGGACACTGTAATCACATCCAACTAAACACTTCTCTCTCAAGTTGTTTGGCATTTGGATGCTATATGCTGAAAACCTTTGCATTCTCAGCGGATGTACTCTTATACTCTTGCTTATTTTTTTGAGGCAGGTTCTCTCTGTGAGCTACAGATTGGTCTTAAACTTTGGATTCTCCTGCTTCAGCCTCCTGTGCTGGAATTACAGGGGCATACTATTCCACTTAGCTCACGTTTTTTTATCAAGAAGTTTTATTTTTTTGAAATTCTTTTTTCAGTTACAGACATACCTTCCATTCATCATCTGAAGCAGACTAATGTGCAGATACTTGTTTCTAGCTTTTGGAGGGTTTTGCTTATTAAATTTTAAATGGATATATAAAAACATAAGAACAGTATATTGATATTTTGATATACACACACAGTGAATTTCATTTCTAAGTCTTTACCTCAGAGCTTCTATGCTAGAAGAACACAAAGATTTACCTCCCAAAATAACAGGAAAAATAAAACCTAAGTATTGGATAGAGACAGTCAAATAAATTAGGATGAAATATTAAACAACTATTACAAATAATGTTGTAGAAGCCTAGATAATGACACAGGAAGATACCAAAATTCCATTGCTAACTCAATGTAGTTTGAAGATTAACAGGCTGTGTCTGGCCCTAGTGTAGAGAATTCCCCACCGCTGTGTGCTGTTGCAAACCTGAATGGAACCCACAGAAACAAGACCAAAAGGATGAAGACTTGTGTTCTCCTTTTGTTCATGACTTTATTACTATGGAGAGAATTCCGCAATACTATAGTTTTAATCCCCAACACCCGTGGAAAAGCCAGGCATGGCTGAGGGCTTTGTTACCCCAGTTCATGAGGGGAGAAGGTGGGGAAACAGAGACAGGAAGATCATGAGGGCTGACTAACAGCCCTCCTAATTCCACATTCAGGGGGAGATCCTATCTCAAGTGAGCAGGCACCCAAAGCCCTCCAGTGGTCTTTCCATGTACACAGACAGAATATATCCTTACCCGCCTAAGTATACAGAACACACATACACACACACACACACACACACACACAGAGAGAGAGAGAGAGAGAGAGAGAGAGAGAGAGAGAGAGAGAGAGAGAGAGAGAGAGAGCGCAGTTACAAAACAAGCATAAAATCTCTGCTTTGAGAAAATGCATAAATGAGTTTGTCCTCAGGTTTGATCACTAGAGGTCACTAAAGTCACGGGAATTATCACCGTTCTCACCCCCCCCCCCCATTCTTTGGGTCAAGGACTGTTTCTGGTCTCCTGCTCCACTTTCAGGCACTTACAGGAATATCTCTTTCTGCTTAGACATAAAGAAGAGTAAACTGTTTGGATTAGGGTTTTTTTTCCCTCTAATATTAATATTCCCTGAAACAGTCATCTATCCATGGGACTATTCAAAACAGAGGGGTGTTTCTAGAGAAGTGATTTATCCCCTCTTCTGATACTAAAGGGCTTGTTGGCTGATACCAGCTCAATGTGAGTTCTCAGGAATGTTGTTGAGACAGAACCACAGCTCACCCAGCAACAGCACACACTGTTTCAACTCAACAGCATGGGCCATTTCAAGGAGAAAACATCCTTCCTTTACTGGTAACGTGTGGAGAAGGAGGGTTTCAGCAAAGCAGAACATTTGAGAACACCCATCGCATCTTTTGAATAACAGACCACATTCCCTTTTCGTGCCTTAATGATTCTTCTTTTTTCTCCTAAACTCCATAATAAACCAAAATTACAGAGAGGCAGAAGTGCTCACAAAAGTAGATTGGGTCCTGTCAACATTCAAAGAGACTGTCTTCCTTCCCAGGCTGCTCTAATTGAGCTAGAAAAAACCATAGGTGTTAATGTCAATGTTCTTAATCTACTCAAATCCCAGAGAAGGAAAATTCATGCCCCAGGTGAATTGTCATGCTTAGCCAAGATGTACTATGTAGAATGTGTGTATTCATTAGGAGTTAAAATGGCAAAGATGTGCTAGGTGATAGGACTCTCCAGTGGTCAATGCCTCAGTTACAAAGATAACCTGACTACCTGGCTGTGAGAGGAAGCCTTTGTTTGCACAGTTTCCTAAAACCCCTCTCTGTAAGAACCCCCAATGCTCAGATATCTGACAGGCCCAAGGTTGAACCTCTCTGACCACCCGACTAAGAGCCTTCAAGCCGACATCAATGGACACACTTTGCATTTGAGGTTACTCCTTATGCAATGGATTTGACTTGACTTTGATCTCGGTTAACTTTGAAGTAGTCAAGGTCCCCACTTTCCATAAGTTCTCTCCACCCCTCTCTTAAGTTAAATCAGACAGGCAGGCAAAGAAAAATCTAAACCTTGAAATAAGTGAAAACAACTAGACACAATCAGTTATATATTTCCACTATTTTATTTAATGTAGCAAGCACATTGCTGTAGTTAAAACATTTCATGTCAGCAAGTTATTTATTAAATTGTAAATGATGGTCGCATTTTCCATTGCATCAAATGAATATATTGTTGAGAACCTGTGCATGATTCATCTGAAAGTTTATTCAACTGCAAGCCTACAGATTGTAGTTAATGGTTACTAAAAATTATTACTACCAAGTAGCACGGATAAAGGAAATAATTGTGTGGGAATTCTGAGTCACATGTGTGTGAAAGCTGGATCTTTAATGCAAGCTCAGCATTTGCTTTTGTATTTATAAAATTATTGATGCTCAGATCACAAACACTGATTGATTTTTATTTATTATGCTCCAGATACATGAAAAGATTTTCTTACTGCCCTAAAAACAGTTGCATTGGATGATAGAGTCCATATACAAATATGCACTCATATACATGGCATGTACGTATGCGTGTGTCTGAGAAGAGGAACTATAGCCTGGCCCACCCAAACCCTGCTTATCTCTCCCACAACACCTCATCGACTGTGTTTTCCTCTCCTCAGTGTGAGAAGATTGCTAAAGAATTTCTGATGTAAAAGATCACTTGCAGATTGCCCTGGGATCTGTTCATGTAGCCATTTCCACCTTATTCAGAAAAAAACCAGAAGTGTCCATTATCTTTCAGATTATCAAGAAGGACCCTGTTTTGGGGGGTATGTTAGAGCCCGTCAGCTTTCAGACCCAGTAGAAGGTATTGGGCTTTTTGTTTGACTAGTAATGCAGTAATGAAGATGTTGGTATGATTCTTAACTGTGGGACCGGAAGCAGGCTGGAGTAGGAAGCAAGCTATTCATCTCCCTGGCTATTAAAGCACTCATTCCAGAACTAGTTTTTTATTTCTTTGGACATCTGGTAAAAATCCAGGAGATACTCTATTATGCATACTGGAAAATGTAATTGGGGTGGGTTTGGGATCTCCAATGATAACGGGGCGATAAGATAAAAGCACACACGTCTGTACACTGCCTGCCCTGTGAAGATTGGACCTAGTAAAGTGAGACACTGTGCAGGTAACGAGATGCTTGGTATTAATTGTGTGCTTAGGTAACCCTGAGAGCACGTTAGCAGGCTAGCTTATCAGATGTTGTCCTTGGATCTTTGAGTCTCAGTATTTTTACTTGGAATCCTCAAGCTGTGTGCATGGAAGTCATGCAAAAAATGTATGTAAAGACTTGTGTTTGGTGACATAATAAGCAGCTAGGATAACGAATCTTATTTTTAATAAAATACTCACAAAATGTGCTGTCATGTGATCAGGGGCTTCAACTGAAGGCCCTCTGTGGAATATGTCAGGAATGTTGGAGCTGTTTTGAAGAATGTTCTATGCTAACTTGGAGAGTAAAAAATGAGGGCTTAGATAAGGGGCAAACAAAATGGAAATCTTGCTCTAATATGTTATTTGAATGTCTGTTCACGTAAAAGTTACTTTGGACTAAATAGAAACAGCCTCCGTATTTAACAACTCATTTTTGAACTCTGACAATTGTCTTTGGCCCAGAGACTTTAAACACATTATTATCATTATTATTATTATTTTGATTTTGGAGAAAGTATTCTAATTTATTTATTTTAATTTTTAAGACAGGGTCTTACAAGGTTCAGGTCAACTCCAGACTCACCATGTTACCCAGAATGGGTAACCATGGACTTCTGATCCTCTTGCCTCTACCTCCCATGTGCTGAGACTGTATGTGTGCTCCACCACACAAAGATGAAAGCATCATTTAAAAATGTACTTAATTTTATTATCAATTAGTTGGTTAAGGCTGATGCATTAAGTATGTTAAATTCCAGTAAATATCTATGAAATGTACATGCCTGTACTTATCTGCATTTAGTTCTTTCTGGGGAAATTTAGCCAACAAAATTCATGACCCATAAATGATATGATAATTCTATAAGATGTGGAAAAGCTAATTTTAAGTTGGTATCCATTTTCTCTCCATGAAAAATATGTATAGTAGGTTAAAAACCAACTAACATTGATGCCTGTTCAGTGATGGCGCCTTTCTTCTCTGAACAGCTGAAGATCCAGTGTATGTAATGATCGAAAGAGGCGGGTACATGTCTCCTCATTGTTAATGCGCTACTTTCCCATGTTGGCTCATGCTGATGCAGCTAGCGCCACTTCTGACATCTATCCTCATCTACCATGAAATCCCGCAAAGAAGGAGGTAGATTTTTAAACCCCAGCTAGACTAGATGTCCAAGAAAAGTCAAAGAAGAGGAGGGCTGAGTTTATCCCCTGAGTAGTTTGCTCTAACACTGCCTCAACTTTCATTTTGGTGATTCATTGACATCGTCACTGATGGTTCATTGAAGACAGGCTGCACTGTCATCGGTGATAACTTACCCTGTAGTCATTTATCATGAGAAAAGTATGGTCCATTGTTCCTATTCAATGAAGTGTTTAGTTAAGCAATTGCAGAAGTATAAGGTATTAGTAAGTGGTTTTAATAGGATGGCAAGGCCTTCCAAGGACAGATCCATTACGGCAAAGCACAGCCATGGGTAAGACGCATAAAGGAAGACAGAGAGAACAGTGTGTGGACTGCTGACAGCGGGAGAGACTAACAGTGGGCTGAGGAAGGGTAGGGTGGGCAGAGGAAAGCCATCAGCTGCGGTGAAAGGGAGGATCCAGCACATGACTAGTGGACTCCCAGGCTTACGGCTTGGCAGCTCAGGAATGTCTTAGAATTATTCCCTGAGATGGAAAAAATCAGGAAGACAGCACACAGAGAGGGACAACATGCAGATTCAGATATTATGACATTAGATAATATAAAAATGGTATACAGAGAAATATGTATTTTCTAGAATAGTACTTAAAATAACACGTATCAAAATTAAAGGCATCAAGAACAGAAATATTTCAGTCATGACACAGACCTGTCTTTTATGACTCAATAAATTTTAACTAAGACTGCTCATATTAAATCTGAGAAAATATAGTAATAAATAGCGAAAGGATTCATGAGGTTAATATTTTCACTGTAAGAGGCCAGGAAACTAACCTGTATACAATGTATACAATGCACAAAAGATACACAGGCTGCAGCAAAAATATTGAAACATGAAATCAGACTGGAAACCCAACAAGAAGGCTGCAAAGTAATCATTCATACACTTAAAGACAAGATAATCAACTTTAAAATTAGTTTTCTTGGTAATTAGAAATGTGAGTTCTTTAGTTTTTATTTTCTGTGAACCAATTATCAGAACAATAGACAAGCATGAAGTAAGAACATGTGACCCCCTCCCCCAGCCGATTTCTTAGCTCTGGAGTTAACAAGGGACCTTATCTTAGCCATTGACCAGCAGCTGACCACAGCTTCTCAGTGCTTCCTCTTGCCCTGAAGAGACTTTCCCCACTTTGGATGCTAGCTGGAAGTTTGTGTGGCAGAAACCTGGAACCCGTCACAGGAATCCTCACAACACAGCAGCCTGGTATCCCCAGAGTGAGAGATGAGAGGCAGAACACAATACTTTAGCCACCGTTGTTTTTGTATTATGCTCAGCAGTGACAGCTGTCGTTTCTGTCATAGACTATTGTCAGTGACAAATCTTGATATGGTATGGGAAGATTCCACATAAGAATCTAATTCCAGGTGTTGTAAATGGCTCAAAGGTTAAGAGCATTGACTGTTCTTCCAGAGGACCTGGGTTCAAATCCCAGCAGCCATATGGTGAGATTTGATGCCCTCTTCAGGCCTGCAGACATGCATACAGGCAGAACACTGTATCCATAATAAATAACATACATCTTTAAAAAAGAACAGAATTCCAGGAAGCAGGGATCATCAGAGGACATGCTGGCACTAGGGTCATGCCATGCCTGACAATGATAACGACACACTAACTGAGGGAGAGATGGTACAATGCCCCTGTAGTGGACTAGAGTTCTGTTCACAGAATGTCAAGGCACACACCACACATAACCAACTTCAGGTACATCAGCTAACATTCACATACCCTTCCTCCACAGCTTCAAAAGGTTATCTGAACAAAATAAAAAAAATATAAAAAAGACCTTTATTACAGAAAAAGGACAACATGAAGATAACAGACATTGTTTGTTTACATTATACGCAATAGTTTGTTTCATTTTTCTGTATAAATCTGATATTTTATAAGAATTGTGTAGTGGGCAGGAGAGATGGCTCATCAGTTCCCAGCACCTGTATGGAGGCTCACAGCTAACTGGGAATCTGATGTCTTTGTCTGATGTCTACGCATACCCTTACATGACATATACCCACAAAGACACACACACATAAATGAAATTAATAAAAAAATAAATCTTTAAAAATTTATAATTACCACAAATTCATTCATTATACATTTTATAGATGCTAAAGACATCCAGACAAGCATTAATCAATGTAATTATTCTTATTTATTATGAACACACACAATACAAACCAAATTCCTGACCAAAAAGAGTGAAGTATCATAATAACTCAATATGATTCTTTAAATTCAGACTGCTGAAATTGAAAGGACCCACATGCCTCTGAGTTCAGGTATCTTGCAGAAATTCAAAGACAATTATAACTAGACTCTTGGTTGGTGGCTGTGAAGCTAACTTTTCATTTTTACCTTCTAAAGAGATATTTGTGCCTAGGCTGGATGATCTGTCAGGTAAGTTTCCAACTTCAACCTTCAATGATTTTCAGCAGATATTTATTAAACGCCTAATGCGTATTTAAAACATGATGCTTTCCTAGCCAACTACGACACAGTCCAAGATTCACGAGGAATTTCAAGGTGTTTTTGGAAAGAAAAGTTGCTGCAAATGTTTATCTTTTACTTGCACCATGAAGTCCAGACCCTGCCCAGCACACCAGAGGCTGACATTTAGAGACATGAAAAGCACTACAGAAATTTCCTGCAGCATTTACAGCTTCAATTGCTTGCTCTAGAGAGGGACCCATATCTGTGATTCTGTGCGTTTAACCTCGAGCAGTGTCTGTTGGTACCCAACAGAGGTCGATCATGGTATTTCCTCCTGCAGGATGTCTGCTCTGCTTGTCTTCCCGCATGAGAGAATGCAGATGTTTCTGAAAGCATCTTTGCATAGATTGATGTTGAGAGAGAAGGGGTGAAGCTGGAAGGGAGCTGTCAGGGCCAGGCAGGGGGATGCAGCCCAGCTACTGAAATGTGAACTGTCAGGAAACAGATTCACTTCTGTTTCTGTTGGATCAAAAGACAACATGTTCTACTGCTGGTTTAAAGTTTCAAGATCCAAATTCCACCACGACAAGGACATTTTTGATCACCTGTTTCCATGAAGCACCACTAACATGTTTCATGTAATCTGTGGGTGTGGGAAAGGTGGATGAAGAACATGGGAATGTCATGTGACTGTAAGAAAGGATCGATGAGCTATTATGAAGTCCAAAGAGCTCTATACATGTCTAACAAAATGGACTCAAATGATAAGACCACTGCTCTCTGTGAAAGGGGTTTTCAAGGCTTTCCAGGATATGGACGCAAATAAGATGTATAATAATCTATGTCATATTGCTTGAGTAGTGGGCTTCCTGTCATATGGAAAGCACCAACGTCTGCCCCAGGATCCTGAGACATACATATGAGCATTGAGGATGCTGCTCTTAAGAGACTAAGTTGAGAAGATACATCTGATTCATTCATATACTATTATTGTGAATACCACCCACAGGCTGGGGGTGTATTGTCTCTCAATCTTATATAAAGAAATACACAGGAGGAAGTCAGACACTTGGATGTGGGCTCAACCAAGACTCAAAAACCAAATATATGTACCACAGAATGCAGAAACATTTTGGTCATATTCAAGTCACAAAGTAGGCAGAGTCCATAAAGACTCTTCTGAGGACAGCAATCTTCCATGACTCGATTTTTTCTGACAGTTGCACGGATGGTGAAGACTGTGTCAGAGCTTAAATGAATGACGAGTGGGTATAGACAGAATAGGGCAGAGAGGTACTAAATTATAAGTTCAAACTGTTCACAGCCAATCAAATCCTAAAACACTTGATCAAAGCCCAGCAGGCAGATGAGCCTTGGCTGTGTCAATATCCATGACTTAGTACAATCTTCTCATCTTCATCACTGGGAAACAGAACAGCTTTCTGAGATAGAAAAGGGAAGGAAGTCCTTGGTTAACAAGAAATCAAAGTTGTACATATTGAGGAAGAATGGAAAGAGAGAAAGTAAGTTTCTTCTATTTACAGTCCTAGCGCTATGTGTAGCAGAAGTGAAGATAATATTTAGTGAATATTTACAATGCAGGCACTATTAGTAACTTGTATGCATTATCTCATATAAACCTCATAGTAATCCAGTGAGGTTGATACTATCATTTTGCTAATGAAAAGTTAGAGACCAAATGCACCCATGGTTTGCTAAAAGTGCAAGTCTTTCTTTGAAACACGGCCTTATACTCAGAAACCAGTGTTTTTCCACCGGCAAGTGTTTCTTTCCTTACGTCTGGCATAAAGCAGCTCACAAGCTCACACGGCACTGTTAAAGGGGTCAAGCCCTCTGTGTTAGTTCTTGAAAAGATGCTTTGAGGGCTTCCTCATCTTCTTCCCTACTCACCCTAACAGCCATCTTATCGGGCAGACCTTGCCTGACTTCCCCATTAAAACGTGTCCTGCAAAGTTCCTTTGCTGTCTCTGATTTCCCCATATGCCCATGTCTATATGATATTTTAGAGCTGTTTGGTATTAGCTTATCTTTATCCTTATTTTAGTATGCACTCTTCATACCGTGAGCTTCATCTGTTCCTGGCTCCCTCTTTTCCTTCCTCCTCCCCCTCCTCCCCCCTTTCCTTCCTCTTCCCCCTCCTCCCCCTCCTCCCCCTTTCCTTCCTCCTCTCCCTCCTCCCCCCTTTCCTTCCTCCTCCCCCTCCTCCCCCCTTTCCTTCCTCCTCTCCCTCCTCCCCCCTTTCCTTCCTTCTCCCCCTCCTCCCCCTTTCCTTCCTCCTCTCCCTCCTCCCCCCTTTCCTTCCTCCTCCCCCTCCTCCCCCTTTCCTTCCTCCTCTCCCTCCTCCCCCCTTTCCTTCCTCCTCCCCCTCCTCCCCCTTTCCTTCCTCCTCTCCCTCCTCCCCCTTTCCTTCCTCCTCCCCCTCCTCCCCCCTTTCCTTCCTCCTCTCCCTCCTCCCCCTCCTCCCCCTTTCCTTCCTCCTCTCCCTCCTCCCCCTCCTCCCCCTTTCCTTCCTCCTCTCCCTCCTCCCCCTCCTCCCCCTTTCCTTTCTCCTCTCCCTTCTCCCCCTCCTCCCCCTTTCCTTCCTCCTCTCCCTCCTCCCCCTCCTCCCCCTTTCCTTCCTCCTCTCTCTCCTCCCACTCCTGTCCCTTCTCCTCTTCCTTCTTCACAGAACTTAGGTCAAGACTTAACAGACAAGAGATAATCTATAAATAGTTAATTGATTCATGTGCATAAGTATATTATTATGAATACTTGGTTTGAAGTAAAGGGAAAACTAATTGTGTTGCAAAGGGGTTTCTTGGTCCCGGGAGGCCAGAGGCCCAGACCCTGCAGCCCCAGACCCTCAGCTGCCAGCCGCTGCTGTTCAGGCCCCAGAAATGACTCAGACACTTATATTAACTTCATGCTGTTTGGCCTATGGCTCAGGCACATTGCTAGCTAGCTCTTACATCTTAAATCAACCCATTTCTATTAATCTGTCTGCCACGTGGCCCGTGGCTCACCCGTGCTCCTTACATGTTTCTTCTTGGGCGGCTGGCTGGATCTGCCTGACTCTGCCCTGCTTCTCCTACCTATGCTCTGATTTCTCCTCCTACTTCTTCTATGGTGCCTGTCATGGGTCAAAACAGCTCCTTTATTTAAAGATTGAGATTCACAGCATACAGAAAGGCATTCCCACATCACAGTTGACTTCACCTTTGTTACTCCTTCCTGCCTTTGTCCACTAACTCTGTTATTGTATTTGTGAGATGCCAAGCTTTAGTTGTCTCATCCCTGTCCAGTGCTAAAACTCATTATAATGTCAAAGTTGTGCCCTGAATGGCCATGTGTCCACCTAAACCCCCATTCCTGTTCTATAATGGCTGGGGTCACTGCCCAGCCTTCATCCATATCTCTTTCATGGAGAACAGCCCTAGGATCATCTCTTGATGATGATGAACCATTTCAGGGATGACCTTTTAAGCATAAGAGGAGCTTCCCACACTTTTCTCCAACTACCTTCAGACCAGGGCATTAAAGCTCAGTGGTAGACAACCCAGAGGTACAGTCTAGATTTCTGAATCATTCTGTGGAAGAACCTCACCCCCCAGGTATAACATCAGTATTTTAAATGAGTAAAACATAAGCCATATGCCTTCAGGATTTATTTGTTTTGATGCCTGTTTTACCTACGTTTATGTAATAGGTGAAAGAAATTCTATAAGATTTGGTGGAAATCTTAGTTAAGTTTAACAGTCTTTTTGAAGACATGTCAAAGATACTTTATATTTTTCTAATTTTTAGCTTTTAGGTTTTAATTATTTCTTAAAAATAAATCATTACAATTTTGCTTTTTATTGGTGGGGGAGTATAACCGTGGTGTCTGCTTACTGACTTAAAAGTTCCAAGTGAGAGGAGCTTCTGACTGTAGATTTTTGAAAGACAGTAGGAAATTTATGACTGGGACAAGTCGCCTTCATGCTAATATGTGATGTGCTACCAGCAGAGAAGGACATGTGACAGAGTAGAAGCTAAGGACATGGTTTCTAGAAGTCATTTCTTGAACCTGGATATCAAGGATCAATCAACTCCTTAATGTATCCTTTCTCTCTGAAAATTTGCTCCCTCCCTATTTCCAGGAGAAAGGTACAATTACTTAAAGACTACCTGTACTCTTTCATGTTCCCATCACAAGGAAGTACCAAGCAACACAAAGTCCTATTAGTAACAAACACAAATGCTAGGGGAAATAACTTGAAGCCTCACAGAGGAGTAAACATAAAACATAAAAGTGTTATACTGTTGAATATTGAAAGTTCACTAAGTACTTACTTCTGGGTCTGCATACTTTGGAATCATCTCAGAGACGGAGTGACTCCGTGTCTACCCCTTTTCCTTCGTTGTCCGTAGTATGTTTTTACACATGTAGGATAATGTAAATTCCTTCTGGGTATAAGTGAATATTAGCTCTTCTTTTTGAAATCTTAAGATATGAATTTGAAGCTATTACTTATAACAGTGCATTATGAAGTTCTCAGAACTTAGAAACTGAATCACTTCGTAGCAAATTCTTCTAACAAGGTATGTTTTTCCCCCTGAGGAAAATGTGATCAATCCACTACAGACTTTGGTGCTTGTCTTTTTCTGGTTTGAGATAAGGTCTCATATAGACCAGTCTGGTCTCAAATTTGCTATGTAGCAGAGGCTGGCCTTGAACTCCTCATTCTCCTGCCTCTACCTTTCAAGTGTAAGGATCACAAGCATATGCCATCACACTCGACTCAGGGTAAAATTATAAAATACAAATCTCCCTCAAGGAATGTGTAAGGAGATAACCTCCTGATGGCCCAATGTAATTTTTTATGGCTTAAATTTTCTTTAAACACGATCTGTTTTATTTTAAGACATAAATATTTTTAAAAGCATAAGTTGTAAGCAACTGGAAAATTGGTTTTAAGTACATGTAATATATGATTTCAAAAATGTTTAGAATCCTGGTGTTATTTCCATGACTGAGATTTCATAAACACATCCTACAGTAACTCTTTGTGGTTTGGTATGTTTCTATAAAACTGAGGCACTCATTAAACACAAACACATTTTCTACCCATCACTGTAGACACTCTGCTTTATTGTATTGCTAGAACATTTTAATACATCAATATTTTCAAAAAAATTTCCAGTTTCCTCTGGTCATAACTGAATTCATAGCTCAGTTTGTAGGTTGCTATTAGAACATGGTTACTTAAGTGTTTGGTTCCAATGCCCTTTATACAGGTGTTTGAAAGAAAACTGACAATATATGCAAAACCAATTCTTTTTCTACTACAACCAGAGCTGTTGTTGCTCAAACTATTGTGCTAACAGAATTATCACTGCCGCCTCTCCTTGGTGCCATATCAATGCTGTTTGCTTACCCTTAACATATGGTAGAATTAAAACTATGGAAGAAAATCCCCCTTTTTTTATTAGATTGTTGCAGGGGGAAAAAAACCTTCTTTTTGTGATATCTGTTTCTAATTTGTCTTTGGGGAAAGAAATGCCAAATAGTTGCCTTGTTTTTCCCTCAGATGCTCAGAACCTCACCAAACTGCAGTCCAACCAAGATGTGTGCCCCAGCATGGGTTTCCCCTCTCAAGATCATAGTCAATAAATTTGATTAGTTTGTAAAACGTTCCAAGCCACCAGCCCACAAAGCAGGTTGAGCCAATACCTTCACATATTCCCTGTTCCTTCTAGACCACCAAGGCTCTAGTTTGTATTTTTAAACCTGGGTTAAATTGTGGCATAACCACAAACCATTGTATGCTATTAACAGTGGGGCTCCAATGAATGACTGACGAACAAAATCTTAGCACACGAAGCCCATTCCCCTCAATGGTAAACATATGTTATTAATGAAATGTTTCTAACTGACCCAGGCAGTTTGAAGTCTGTCTTGACTGACTGACGAGACTGTATTTTGTTGTATGGGCTAAACAAACAAAATATTTTAAAATAGTATATTAGAAGAATATGTCTCAGCAAACCACTAGGATATGATTTGGAGATCTGGTCTTGAAACTAAATGTCCTCTCTTCCTGCATGCTACTCATATTCCTTCAGAGGTCAAGAAAGCATATAACTCTTTTCTTTTTAAAGAAGATCTGAGAGGTGTCAAATTTAACTGCTAGGCCAGCTTCAAAGAGAAATATCTTGATGCAAAAAGATCTAGACACAGGTACTTCATGGGACACTGTGGGTGAGGATTTGTTTCCTGTGCAACTTAAATTTCAAATCCAGGACCTTGGAGAATTTCTCCTCTAGGATGCTAAATAAAGATCAGATGCAATTCACCCTCAGCTTCCTCTGAGTTCATGAGGTAGGTGACTAAAGACTGTGTTTGTGTTTATGTGGTGTTTTCATTCATCAGTAACTCCACTGCTTAGCATGTAGACTTCTAAGAACATAGACAGTGAGTCTTTTGTGCAAATTTTCCAAACTCCCGTTTAACATAAAGACTAGTTAGTAAAGCCCAAACCAAATAAGACAGCATTGGCACTGCATGTTAGATGTCTGCGAAGCACTCCAGGGTTCTGGACCACCAAACTCGAACTCATGATGGTTGCATTTAGTTTTGATCAGTTTGAGCAGTGATGCCCAATTCTTTTCAGACTTACCCAAGCCCAGTTAGAGTAACCAGAAAGTAGAGGACTAACAGGAGAGTAAGGTATTGTTAATCTGCCTGAAGTTCTTTTGAAAAATACAGAGTTGTGAGAAAACAAGAAGACAATACTGCCAGCCTCCAAACAGCTATGGAGAGCAAGTGTGTAAAGAAGTAAGTCATCCAAGTGGCCAGGTGAAGGTAAATTCCACACAAACCACACTGCATCCTCTGTTGGATGAAGTTAATGTCATATTGTAACATGAAGCTGAGAAAGTATAGCCTGAGATAGCCTAGGGCCCAAGCTCAACAGCAGAGAACAAGTGAATGACCAAGAGGTCTAACCTGTCCTACTGGAGCTCTGGTCACTTTCTCTTCTCCCTTCTCAGCAAATGATGCCTTCCCAGGCAACAGCATCTCCTCCTTCTGCCTTAATCTTGTCCATAGCCTACTACAGGCGCACACTGCTTGTTTACATGTTCCCACCTGGGTTCTATTGAGTGATTTAGTTTCTCTAGAAGCAGCACATTTCAAAGCCTGTGTTCCCAGTGTCTGTGGTCCTGGTGTCTTTGCTTTGGTGTATGGATTCTTCCTCCCATTCACTTGTGGCCCTTTATGCCCATGATACACAGTGAACACGCCATGAAACACCTTATCGCTTTTCACCAAAACACTTTCCCTAGCCATACCTCCTCTAAAGTCCTAAACAGTTGAATCAATAATCTAAAAGTAAAATTGGGGTGGGGAGCAGGTGGCTCAGTGATTAAGGCACTTGCTGAAGATAGAAGTTCAGCTCCACAGAAACCCACAAACCTGTTGGGTGAGCATGGAAGCCTGCCTGTAATTTCCACCTTGGAAGGCAGAGACCAGAGCATGCTGGTTAATGAGGCCAGCTGTAACAGTGAACTCAGGGTTCGATTGAGAGACCCCGCCTCACTGAATAAGGTGGAAGAGCCAAGGAGCATGGACTTAATTTAACATCAACCTTGTCAGTCATGAGTCTCCAGACACACACACACACACACACACACACACACACACACACACACACACACACACGTGCACACACACACGCACGCACACACACACACGTGCACAAACACGCATGAACACATGCACACATACATATGCACACGCACACACACACACACAAACACACATGAACACATGCACACATACACACACACATGCACACACACACACATGCACAAACACACACACACGCACACGCACACACACGTGCACAAACGCACACACACACATGCACACACACGCACACACACACACACACGTGCACAAACACGCATGAACACATGCACACACACACACACATGCACAAACACACATGAACACATGCACACATACATATGCACACGCACACACACACTATTTGGAGGAATAACATTTAACAATAGATACATTTCTAATTTGTCATTTTGAATATGATATTCTTACACATTTCAAGCCAATGAAAGCTGTTATTTCACCCTCAGTATTAGGGAACCCAGTACAGCAAGGCTGGGTTTGTTTTTGTCTTGGTTTTTACATTATTGAATTTTGTCTTGTAAAATAAATCCTTCGAAAAATCTCAGAGATGGGGCCAAGGAGACAAATGTCCTTCCAATTTCAATGTTCATTTTAAATCAGCTGTGAAGGAGCAGACTTACAACCCTAGCACTCAAGAAGCCGAGGCAGGAGGATTGGGGTGCAAGCTTAACCTCAACTATAATGTGAGCCTGTGGCTAGCCTGAGCTATATTATACCCTGTCTCAAACAACAAGCAGACAAACAGGAAAACAGTCTAAGCCTTAAGTGGTGCAGTGAAATTTACTAAGGGCTTACCATAATTCAGGCACTGAATCTGTCACTCAGTACACACACAATGAAATAAGACATTTCTGCCTGGGCCAGTAACCCATTAGTCTTAATCAACATGAATTCCCCTCCTGTAGTAAGAGGTTTCTGTCCTGGACTTTCAGGCCTAGCCTCAAGGTTTAGGCCCGCAGACCCATAGACCTGCAGACACACAGATGCTTACAGTAGTTTTAGGCTGATCAGCCTAAGGCCCAGGCATATAACTTGCTAACTCATTACCCTTAATCTAACACATGACTCATCCTGTTCATCCATGTGGCTCAGTACCTTTTCTTAGAGCAGCATAGTTGTCCTCTGATTCTTCTGGCTTTTCTCTGGCATTCTGCTCTGTTCTGCCTGTTCCTAGAGTCTCCTTAATCTGGTAGTCCTGCCCACACTTCCTGCCTTTGGCCAATCAGGGTTTTTTTTATTAAACCAGTGGGTGGGACAATTATTTACAAAGGAACAACATAATCCCCCTACACCCTCCCCCCCACCACACTTTTTCAGGGCACTCAGAATACATTTTCCAATGTCCTTTACCGTATTTCAGCCAGAAGAACAAGAACTCAAGTTTTGTGACTATTTCAGACTTACTATACAATGTAATGTGTGTTCAAGGTCATTTTTTATCTAGTCTATGACATAAATGAATGGGACTCTACTAATCCAAAAAAAGGAGAAATCCCAAGAGAAAAGGGAGGTTCCTGCATGGCTGTGTGGAAGAGACTCTGCCCTACATCATCATCTTGCAGCCAATCAGGGATGGGCAATTAATTTCACTGTGCTAAGTCATTGACATCCCCTAACCGTTTGTTAGAGCAGCTGATGGGCAGTATCCACCAGCAGTAACAAAGTCAGATTTGGTGGTTGAAGATGGAAATGATGCTGCGTTTAGCCATTTGGATGGGACTCATCTGGGATGCATATCTCCTAGAGGAAGTAGAAGACCTTTATCATTCTTATGGCCAGCCTTACAGGCCACACAAGATCATTTCTGCCACTGTTTGAAAACAACTCCTAAGCACATGCAGATCCAGACTGAAAGGACACATGGGCTTCCACTCTCCCTGGGAGATGGCAAAGAGTTCTGGAGTCATATTTGCAGACCACCAAACTTTCCCTCTCTCAGCTTATCTGTGATAAGCTTATTTGTTTTCTCTTTTAACTTGGGGATTTGTTTGTGTCATATAAGCCCAGGGTAGGGTGAGAAATTAGGGGTGAAGACAATCTGCTATGACTCATTCTGTCCTCTTCAAAATGTTTTATCTGTGTAATAGTCCTTCCACTAACTGAGAATTAGTATTTGGAAACTCAGAAGCCAGGAAGTTGTGGAACACTATGGCTTTTACTGCCACAGGCCTTTTCCTAGGCTAAAAGGGTCTATATAATGCATCACTGCATGAGATGGAGGACCAGTGGGTAAAGAAAATACCATGTTTGTGGCTGGGCACAATTCATACTATTAGTAGATGTTTAATATTCAAGCATTATGCAGTCAAACTTGCAACAAACCAAAGGATAAAAACATTGTTCTGTTGATAATTTCAGGATACAATGTGTTTGTACTGGTGAGTTCTTCATCTTTCTCCTACTTCCTCTACTGTTTTTACCTCCTTTCTCTTTTTATTTACTATTATTTCTCAGTTGCATCCTTGGAAGGTCACAGTAATTTATAGGATTAGAAACCTGAACATAGAGTGATAACTCTACAAAATTATAGTTGAATCTACAATGCAGTTCCTCATGCTTTCTGCAGGCTCATCAAACAGTTCAAAGTTTCATCCTTGGCACTATACAAGTAAGAAGTATCTCTATACCGAATGTCAGTCAAGTTATATAGATATACAAGTCTTCAGAATTCCCCATAAAGCCTTACATGTCAACAGGGTAAGAAAAATATACAGTGGGATCTTCTTGCTATCTTTCAAATTGTGACAAATGCCTCTCAGATTAATATGATCTCCACAGATACTGTTTGGAGCTACTCAGATGCTCTCTCTCTCTCTCTCTCTCTCTCTCTCTCTCTCTCTCTCTCTCTCTCTCTCTCTCTCTCATTTCTATGTGTGTGCACATACTCTCATGCACAAAAATCAAGGAACCACTTTAGAAGTCAGTTCTCACCTTCTACCCTTATGTTAGATATCTTCTGTATGCTGTGAATTACCATTTGATAATAAAGGAACTGTTTTGGCCTATGAAAAAGCAGTTAGATAAAGGTTACGGAAGGCAGAACCAGACAGAGAAGCTGCGAGCTGCCCCCCAAGAGAGCAAGATATAATGAAACATAGGTAAAGCCACTAGTCACGTGACATGACATAGATTAATAGAAATGGGTTAATAATAGAAATGGGTTGAGCTGTAAGGGCTAGCTGACAATGAACCTAAGCCATAAGCCAAACCATTTGTAATTAATATAGGCCTTTGTGTTATTATTTGGGGCTAAGCAGCTGCAGGGCTGCAGAGCTTAGGCCAGATGGGCCAGAAACTTCTGGCTACACCATCCTATTGAGGCAAGGTCTCTCTCTTGTTTCTGTTGATGTGCTGCACACTGCAGACTAGCTAGCCTAGTAATTTTTCTGATTCTACTTCTCAGTGCATCACTGGTGTGCTGGGACTAGAAGCCATGTGTCGCTGTATCCCGATTCTTCAGATTCCCTATCTCTACCATTCATTATAGGAGTGCTGGTGTTATAAGTACATGCTATCTCATCTGTCTCATCTCATTTTTATGTGGCTCAGAGGTCAAACTTGCATTATCAGCTTTATTTAAAGTGAGGGATTTTAACTTGCTGAGTCATCTCTCCTGTCCCCAGATGTTTAATTCTCTATTTTTGAGAAATCATTTGACCTGCAACAGAATTGCTTTTTTCTTCACAATTGTTTTGGATTTTATTTATATGTTATTTCTGAATTTGTTGTGACAGTGGAATAGCTTGAATCCTATCAGCCAGGCCCATTCTTGCAACACAGGTGTCAGAAGGGAAGTGAAGCATTATCATTCTGGGAGGCTATGTGCTGCATGCCAGTGTCCATAAGCAGAGGAAGAGGAGGGG
Organism: Phyllotis vaccarum; assembly: GCA_033318265.1. Taxonomy (NCBI): domain Eukaryota; kingdom Metazoa; phylum Chordata; class Mammalia; order Rodentia; family Cricetidae; genus Phyllotis; species Phyllotis vaccarum. The sequence goes on from JARWLC010000008.1 coordinate 77,514,264, forward strand.
GAAATGCAGTTGGGTGTATTTTTATATACTTACATACTATAGAGAAAACCTGGAAACTGAGGATGTTTAAGACAGACAGAACAAATGGTAAGAGCCTGATATTGATTTTATAAATGACCAGATCATCTGGAAGACTGAAGGACCAAGAACATTGAGGGTACTGCTGGCCTGATCTCATACAAGCACACTATAATGCCCAAGGAGCCAAGGAATTGTTCAACACCCTTATGAAGAAAATAAGCAAGGGGATGAATCAAGTTCCCTAACTGGTTGTTAGACCCTGAAAAAAATGATGCCTGTTCAATCCTATAACAACCAAAGTATAGCTGGCTAAAGGCTAAAGAGAAATTTAGATTTCCATCTGGTAGAAATAGTCTGGTATTGCATGTTTAAACCTTTTAGAAAACTTAGACTTACAAACACTGATCGACTAATGGAAAAATGGTCTTTGAGAATGTATCATAAGCTTTTCTGTATTGGGATAGTATTGTTTGCTTCAAAGCCAAACAGACTTTTGCAATCCTAGTATCTACTGTGGGTGTGAAGCCCAAGTGCAGACAGTTGACTGCTTGGGATCCATCTTTCTTTTAAACTGTAACAGAAGTCTGAATAAAATCTAGCCCAAGTCAGCTTCTAGGCATGGATGAAATTCAAGCTCACAAAGATTTCTTGCAAGCACAATACAGCTTATTTATAAATTTTAAATGCCTTTGAAGGAAACTCTGGGCTATAATTTCATCAAACACTGACTTGAATACTCAGCAGAGGCAAATGACTGCTTCAGATTCCCCTTTACAACATGTCTGGTGGCTGATCTAGGTTGACAATGCAGCAAATAGAGGTCCCGTTCTTCAGGGTAAGACCTCTGGCACCTTTCCCAGGCAGCAAGACTGAGACATCCCTTTATGTTAATGAATGATCTCATTAGACTTTGGAATTTAGGTGTCTCAGTACAGTTAAGCCATTTGTCCCCAGCCCAAAGCTGTGTCAGTAGGGGGACTGTCCTTCACGCTCCTGATCCCCAAACTGTTCCGTTTGTTTGTTTGTTTGTTTTTTTGAGACAGGTTTTCACTGTGTAGCTTTGGCTGTCCCAGAACTCACTCCGTAGACCAGGTTGGCCTTAAACTCACAGAGATCTGCTTGCTTCTATTTACTGAGTGCTGAGATCAAAAGTAATGAACCTCCACTGCATGGCTGATCCCTAACTGGTATTCCATATTTCTTCATTAGGATTTTCCACAACACAATGGAAAGCCAGGCTCCATGTATAGAAAGGGGTATTACAAAGAGGCAATCTTACAGATTTTTGAGGCTGGACCATCTTAGTCTGCAGCCCTGAAACTGATGTGATCATCTCTTCCCATCAGAGAATTTTCAGGTGGTCTTGGTTGATGAAACCATAAGAGCCTGGAAGTAGTCCACAGGTTCTCATCTTCTGTGGAAACAAAAGCAGAACTCTTTCAAAGCAATAAATCCTTAGACACAAATTTCAAAATAAAAATACCTTTAAAATATGTATTCTTGTTTAACTTAGCAGCCTTGGCAATCCACTGTCTTTCTACAGTTAGCTTAACAGTTAAAAAATTAAAAGAAAACACAATAATAACCAAAATCTAGATTTTGTGTCTATTTTCCATTTTTACATGGCTTATTATATTTTTATTACTTTATTTCTCTTTTTAAAGACTTTCTCTACCTTCTTTCTTTTATCTCTGAAACCTATGTACATTTTATATACATTGTAACCCATTCACAGGTTTTTTTCCCATCTGAATCTGTTTTATTGTGAATCCTTAATCATCTTCCAACCAGAAGAGCTTTTAAAATGATACCACGCTCTAAACGAGCTACAAAGTTTTTGCAGATAAAGCTGGGTCAGTACGTTCTCTTAAAGGGGACATGTCTATTTGCCGCCAGCAAACAGAGCAGACCCAAAAAATGCTGCTACTAAGAAACCATCTTTAACTCTGTTTCCTTTTTGTTCAATATAAGCACAAACCTTCAATCAATCACATGCTGGGAACCAGCCTGGCTGCAGCTTACCCTCCCTGTCCCAAGTCCGCTGCTACCATTTTGAGTGTAGCCCAGACACTGTGCTATCTTTGTACAGTGACCTGCTTCCGATACACAATTTTGAAACTGCTTTGGCTCAGTTTCTGTGCTCTAGAACCCTTTCTAATCTTTCTCAGCCATGTTGGGACCCCATCTGTTACAATGAGGCCACAGGTCTGGACCTGTGTAGGACCTATAGACCTACAGTCCCAGGCACCTAGCTGCCCACCATTGTTTACATAGGCCCCCCAAATGACTCAGACACTTATTTTAACCTCATGCTCTTTGGCTGATGGCTCAGGCACATTGCTAGCTAGCTCCTTCTCTTAAGTCAACCCATTTTCATTAATCTGTCTGCCATGTGGTCCAAGGCTCACCTGTGTTCCTTACATGTTTCTTCTTTGGGTACTTGTCTCAATCTCTCTCAGACTCCACTCTCTTTCTCTTATCTATGCTCTGATTCCTTCGCCTACCTCTATGGTGTCTGTCATGGGCCAAAACAGTCCTTTATTTAAAGATTAATATTCACAGCATGCAGAAAGACATTCCCACATCAAAGGGGTCCTGCTGCTAGGTCCACCATGATTAAGCACCTGTGACCTTGAAGCCCCCTCAGGTAATCTTAGGATTTAGGTAGGCTTAACCTACAAATTCCACCTGCCTTGGCATCTCTGAAGCACTGTCTGTAAGTAAAGCCAGCATGAAAGGAATAATCCCTGACAGTGTACCCTGGGCATGCTCAGAGGAGCTTTGCTTAAATCAGTGGCTAATATGCATTCCAACTGATCTTACCAATTTGTACAGCATGGAGTGACATTCTTTTGAAAATATGACTATGGTTTTATAGAGGAAACCATCAAAAATGACATTGGGTTCTTCAGTTACTTTGGGGATGCATCTTACTCAAGGTAAAACAGTGCTGAGGAGCATATGTCAGCTTTGACATGGAAAGAAGAGCAGCTTCTGGCCTAGGATTTCTAGGGCAGGTTCCTTCAGGTGTGTAGGTTTACTCTCTTGGCCCTTACAAAGCTCTTTTCACCCTGAGAAGTCACAGTCCCAATAAGAACACATACATGTACAGAGAGCATTCATGTCACTGTTCCATAAGTCATGTTATGTGACTAGTGTATTTTTCAGAGGGGAAATAGTCATGGCTTCAGATGGTCACCATTCTGGATATAGGACAATTCTTTCCTTTCACTATGTAGACATTTAGTCACTTGGTCATTATGAAGTGACTGATAGATGTGGTCTGTTCATTATCGACAGTCCTGAGATTCTGAAATGATAAACTCAATATGTCAGATTATACCTGTAAGCCAGTGACTCCACCCCGTTGCTAAGGACCTCCAACTGCCAGGTTCTAGGCACGGAACACTCTAACGGCCTTAACAGCTAGACTCAGCCCCTTCAGAAGCAGGGGTTCAAACTCTACAGAGTAAAAAGGTTAAGCTCAGGATTTGAAAACCCAGCAATTCCTGATCTTGTAATCCCACCAATACCTGGGATAGCCCGAAGCCCAGGACTTGAAATCCCATCAATCTCTATCTGGAAAGCTTTGCCCTAGAAATCTCCACTCACCAAGAAACCCTATATAAATCCTGTCTTCTGTTCAGTTCTCTATAACTTCTCACTGGAGCAGAGGCAGCCAACCTCTTAGGTTTTTTCTTTCTAATAAACCTCTTGTTTGGGTTTTGTTGTGCTGTGCTGTGTTGGGTTTTGTGGTATTCTTTGGCTCTAGAATGCCAGGATACCTTTCCCTTTAGAGCTGTAACACTGCATTGGAGGAACTGTCTCTGCCTGGAAGAGAGCTGTAACACACGCCTTTCCCCTCAGAGATGTAACACTTACACTGCCTGTTTCTGGTCTCTGTCTCTCAAATTTCCACATGTCTGTAGTCAACTGGCTCTTTTATCTCAAGATTAAGTATTTTTAATTCAGAACTCAGAGCAGGTCAGTTAACTCTGCCTCATACTGGCCTCTCTGTCATAGTCTTGAATTCTATATATGTCATTTTGCTAAGTTTGGATTGTTTGGAACTCCAGAATATATATTTATTTATTTATTTGTTTGTTTGCTTATTTGCTTATTTGCTTATTTGCTTGCTTGCTTATTCATTCATTCATTTATATTTATTTATTTATTTATTTATTTATTTATTTATTTATTTATTTATTTATTTATTTATTTATTTATCTATCTTACAAAGCTTTGTGTCCTAGTGGCTGAAGGTATAAAGTTCTATAGGGTCAAAGAGACCCCATGTTTCTGGTCTTAGTTTATCATGGTGTCTTCTTTTACATCTCTTCACCAGGCTCAGCTGAGATAGTTTTGCACCCCCCCCCATTATCCTGGATGAGTTTCTGACCTGCCAGTTCCAGCCTAGCCCTAAGGTTTAGTCTTACAGTCCTGCTTGATCTTAAATAATCACACCAGGCTTACATTAATCACATGCTGGTTAGCCTATGGCTGAGGCTTATTTAGCTAGCTCTTGAATCTTAACCCATTTTGACTAATCTGTCTTGCCATATGGCCCGTGGCTTACTTGTACTCTATTATACTTGATTCTTGGGCAGCTGGATTGCATCTCCTTGACTCTGCCTTCCTTCCCCTGTATCTATGCTTAGATTTCTCACCTGCTTCTAAGTTCCTCTGCCACAGGCCAAAACAATTCTTTTATTATCCAGTGGTATTTTCAGCATACACAAAGATATCCCATATCACTTTCCCTTTTTTTGTCCAACCAAAAAGGAAAATTTTAATCTTAACATAGTAAAATTATGTATAGCAAAACAGTTATCAAGAAACAGAATTAAAATTATAATATACAGTCTATTTGTATTTAACAAAATTTAAGAAAATATTTTATTATTCATTTTATTTTTGTGAGTTTAAAGTTTTATATTTATTTTTATTTTAATTAGGAAAATAATATATTTATAACTATTTATTTTTAACTTTATTAAAGACTATAGAAACACATAATATTATTTGAATAAACAAGAAGTGTAAGCAACTTTTAAAATCTAGAAATAATAGAGATGACATCTGGCTGCCTTGAAAGCCACACAAAGTATTTTTGTAATATCAAGGCATCTGTTTCTAGCATATAGGACTAGAGTCTCTGGTATATTTTTTAGTGAAGCAGGTAATTTTAAGGACTGCTCTGCCCATTTTGGCATGGTTTGTCAGTTGCTTCTCTTTGTGTTCTGAAGGATGTCTGGCAGTTTTATTTGTGAAGCAGAAACCTGGAGGACTATCTTGGCTTGTTTTGCCAAAGTTTAGAGGTCACTTTTATATGGATCTTACATGTTTAGTTTATACAGAATATTGTCAGAGAGTTAAGGCAAGAACAGATTTTTGTCCTATTGGCTAACTTTTGCCGCAAAGAAAGTAAACTCTACAAGGAGTTAAAATATTTTAGATGCTATATTTTTTAGGTCTTTGAAGTGTTTGATGACTATTTATTTAATTGAAATGTATCTTTGTATACCTAACAAAACCTAACTAACATGACTATAAGTTTAGTTATCATAGATGACTATTGGTCTGTATTTGTTAATTATACATTACAATTTTAAATGAGCTTATTTAAATTTAAATAAGCATAATACCTTAAACAAGAGTAGAAACATACATATACTATTACAAAATTGACCTTAAATTTGTTTCAATAAACTGAAATCCATACCAATGTAAAATACTTTGAGATTAATTGCTAGTTTTTGGATTAAAGCAGATTCAATAATCTATATTTTGAAATCATTTCTACATCATGATTATCAGTATTATCATGAATTTCCCAGAATGTAGATGAAGAGTTTGGAGGCAGACTACTTCCTTTCACAGCAATCTGAAGAAGCAGGGCTAAGAGACAATGAAATAGGAAGACAGAAACAAACAAAGAACCACTCAACTAAACTGGTCACTATTTGAAGCAACTGGTCCTTGATCTTGGAGAAACCTCCAAGAGCCTTTGCTGCATCCCAGAACTGAAAAAAGAAAGGCTTATTGATCACCTTTATGTTCACCTATGATCCAGGGACGGTAGATGCCATGGGCATGAGCACTGAGTATTGGGTGGCACACACTAGGGAAGCTCCATGTAGGCTCTTAAATGCTGTCATCAAGGCACAACTCTGAAAAGTTGTACAAGAGTCAGTTGCTCACCCTGACCATGACAAAAACAGAGGCCCAGGCTGAGTGGAGCAGAAGGAAACACAGGCAGACAGCTGAACCGGAGGATTACTGGAGCCTTTCTCTTAAAATGTCAAGATTCTCTTAGCCATAGCCGCAGGGTGGAAATTACTACCCCTGAGTTTTCAATTCCCAAATCTAAATCACTATCTCGGGTCACATTCCTGGATCGTACACTAACTCATTCTATTCTCTACATGTTATGACTTTCAGAATACTCCAGGGACTATGCACACAGTTCTGTATGTGTAAAGCTAGTCTTATAGGACCAAGAAGTTCTGGTCTGCTACAGCATAGTAGAAAGTCTATAAGTTAAACTTATGTCCTATACATTTTAACAAGCTACAAAGAAACAAAAGGATTTGAATGTTTCATCAAGGTGAAATTCTAATTATTTGAATAGATAGTTATATTTAATTGGACATAAACATTACAGGGTGTGTACATTATATAAGCATTTTGATACACTAATCATATGAATAATTTTTATTCTTTTAATTTTCAGTCACAAATTGATTTAGGGGTTGTAATGCAACCCTGGGTCAAACCAGCACCATAAAAAATCATTTTGTATCAATATAAAAACAAAACCCTAACCGTTGACAGTTTCCTACACCTATCTTTCATTAGTTTTGAAGAAGGCTGATGACTGGTTCCTCACTCTTAAAGCAGGCTTGTTGCTTATCTGATGCGATACAGAAAATTACTGCAAAACTAGTGACTAGGAAAAAAAAAAACAAAACAGTTTTTGACTCATCATTGGCTGCATGAAAAGTTCAGAGGAGCGTAGCTCCTCCCATATGAGGATGTTGAGCTGTGGGCCAGAGCCATCAAGGTTCTGAAGAATGGGAAAGATGTGGGTTGGCCAGCCCCATGGAATTTGCAAGAACCTTGGTTCCTGGATTGAGCTGTTGGTACGGGTCCTCAGTGGTCTCCATGGGAAAATTTTCCTTGGATGCTTTTTCTACAGGAAGTATTCCAAGAGGGAGTCTGTACACCACAAGCCTTTTACAATTCTGCTTCAGGAGTTACAGATGAACTCTTCTGTCATTCTCCAGTGATTGTACAGACCATGTCTGTCACACTAGGGGAGGGATTACAAAAGGCAGCAAGCACCAGAAAGTGGAGAAAATGAGAGGTGGCCATGGAGACCCATCCTTATCATAACAAGTCCAGAAGTTATCTCGAGGGTCTATTCAGTGGCTCCCTAAGTCCTGTTCATTTCTAATATACAGTCCCAACTTGACCCACCTTTCTCTGCCTTCGGTGGCATGGCCCCAATCAAACCTTCACAATTTCTTGCTTGAAATGTACTCTTCATAGAGATTTCTGTGTCTACTCTTGTCCTCTGAGTCATTGCTGATATATGGATATATGAGTATCCACATATGTCATTCTGGAGATTCCCCAGCTATGCCATGTCATCCTTAGAATGAAATGCAAACCTCTTAACAAGGCTTATGGGTCCCCGTGTCTCGGATCCTTGTTTGTCTCTTTGACCTCACTGTTTCTCTAATTCTTATGACAGAATTGAGTCATTTGCTCAAATGGAGTCCCCATCACATTCATGCATATAATATAGACTCACACCTTACTGCACAGACACAAAGACCATACACCACATGCACATACAGAATACAAAAACACTGACTACACTATGCATACTACATAGACACGTATAACAGTCATACTACACTATATATCACATGAACACACACATATACTACATTATACATGTCATACACACAATGTTATATATATCACTTAGACATATAATACACATCACTATACATACCACATAGACACATATAACACACACCACACTATACACCCCACACAAACACGCATAACACACACCACGCTATACACACCATGTAGACCACACTTTCATCCTATTTATCAGTTACCATCCCAAATACTCTCTTTATTTGTTCGATTTTGACTACCTTTTTGACTACCTTTTAAATATCACATTAAATTTCTGAGAGTTTCCTAGCTTTCCAGTCTAAACTATGTCCATGTATTTTCTCTCGTGCTCTGGCTTTTGGTACTTTGTTATACTCTGTGTGTCTACCCCATCCAGTTACAGCTGTTCACACACACACACACACACACACACACACACACACACACACTTACCACAACAAATCTATTAATTAGACAGTGAATAAATAAATGCTAAACCAAAGAAAGTCTTTCTATTATCAGTTTTAAATAAAAAATAACACAAGTTCTGAATGACTGTTTAGCAAAGAATAAAGAATTCTTCTAAAGGAAATAAAGTATGGGTCACTGTCCAAATTGCTATAAACATAGCAGAACAAGATACAAGTAACCAGAAAGATAACAAACAGAGCAACAAACACAAACTTATTTCAAACGAGGCCAAGAGAGCACGTGGAGAATGCTGTTGTAGCGAAGATGTCAGCATGTAGCTGAGTACAGTTCAGGAGTTCAAGTCAAACGGAAGGATAAACGACTTTCGATGTATTGCTTTGCTTTCTAGGTCATTAATCCAAAAGCAGTGACAGAAACATAAAGACAGAGCTCACTACTCATTTATTCTGGACATGATGAACCAAATGTGATTGTTTCCTCATTCCTAATGGCATCAAGCTGAAGCTCACTAGACAGAGGGAACTGAAGCATTTGCACATGCTCATTCTGGAGTAGATCATGTGTTCAGATGAATGTCTTTTAATACTTAGCCAAGTTTTAGGTTGAGCATGTGTGTGAGTGTGTGTGTACGTGTATGTGTGTGAGTATGTGTGTGTGCATGTGTGTGTGTGCATGTGTATGTGTGTGTGAATGTGTGTTTGTGTATGTTTGTGTATGTATGTTTGTGTATGTTTGTGTATGTGTGTGTTGGTGCATATATATGGGCATATGTTGAATGTCAAAGAGCCATCTTGGGTAGCCTTTCTTAGGAGCTGTCCATCTTGATTTCTTGAGACAGTGTCTCTCATTGGCTAGGATCTTGCCATGTGGGCTAAGCTGACTGCCCAGTAAGCCCTGGGATCCTCCTATCTCCAGTCCTAGTGCTGGAACTACAGGTATAAGTCACCATGCCTAGCTTTTTTATATGGGTTTTATGGGTGGAGCTCAGGTCCTTGTGCTCATTAGGCAAGTTTTTGACTGATGGATACATCTCTGCACTCCTAAAGTTGCAAAATTAAAAGTTATTTCTCATCATCTACTATCCCTCTCTACCCTTGGGATCCCTCTAAATACCTTGTATTTAGCACTGGATGACTATGGCTCTCTTCTTGGGAAAACCAACAAAGGATTTGTATTTTCTTCAAAACTCAGTTGTCCAGTGTGCAGTGTCTAAGAACAATGACAGTGAAATAGAAATGCCCCCTCTGTCTTTTCTCTTTTCCTTTTTGTCCTATAACAAACTTGGGGTGTTTTTAATAATTTCATTATCACTTTCCAATCCATCTCTGTAAACAGTGCTCTCCTATGAACATTAACAAACATGTAGGAAGGTGGGAAATGAATTTCTTTAAACATCGAAGGTCCAGATAGACAGTTTCATATGAACAATCAAAATGATTTCTGCTTCGACCGCTACATCAAGAATAGAAAGAACATGGGCTTTCAGGGCTTCCTTCACTTTTAGCTTAAAGAAACGGGCTTGGAAAACTGACCTGTCCATGGTCAGTTGAGAGCAAATTCCTTAGAAAGTCATAGAAAGAAGAAAATGAATGTTAGCCCTCATCAAACAGAAACTCTCTCGAAGTCCTTCTGCAACCTGTGAAGCTGATGTGGCCTCATGAGCAAGTGACTATTTACTTGAGTAAATGAAAATATGAAAAAGAAAACCCAGGCCTGTGCCATTTGAACTGAGCTACAAATGCCTTATAGCAGAGCTTCTCTCGACCCTTTGGGAGTCGCACATCAGATATTTATATCACAGTTGAGAACAGTAGAAAATGTACACAATGAACTAATTTTAAGGTTGAGGTCACCACAACATGAGAAAGGGTCACAGCATTAGGAGGGCTGAGAACCACTGCCTTATAGCAACATGTTGGTGCCCCAAAATGATTTTTTTTCATCCCTTTCAGGACCATTGATAGAACGAGAAGTTAAAAAATATGAAAGGAGAGTTGTTGATAGAATACACATGTTACTATGGTGATATTTTTGGAGCACAGAGTTTGCCAGGAACATGGTGTAATTCTGGCTAATTTCAGCTCAAATTAAATGCTGTTGTGACAAAACAAAAATGTCTCTAGGTCACATCAGTGTGATTTTCTCTCGGAAATTAGATTATTCTTCATTGAAAACATCAGTTACAGGCATGACCACACAGCTTCATAAATCTTTCTGATGCAAGACGTGGGAAATGAGTCCTTGTAATTCAATCATTATTAAGAAATGATCTGCAATCTCAAGATACTATTTGCACAGATTCACTCTCCCAGCTGCTACACTCACAGGTCCCTATGAGAGCTTCAATTACGAGCTGATGAAGCATGCCTGCCTCACAGGGAGCAAGCCTGGTGGAGTTTGAACCATAGCGTTCCAGAAGCAAGTGTGTACTGGAGGGAAGTGTTTAAGGGGAAAACCCTCAACTCTTTCCACAGATTCTCTCCTCACTGGCCTCTATTTCATACGCTAGAGTTTGTAAAGTTTTGCTTAATTTGATTATTGTGTGAATTTTCCAAAGGCATTTGGGTTCATTGTCTCTCTTATGTAGCGGGATGGAACAGATACCCCCTGCCTTTTGGTGTCTTTAGGTACCTAGCATTAACCTCAATACACAGTTACTTGCTGTCCATAGATAATGAGAGCTTCCAGGAGTTTAGGAAGAAATGAATTGCAATTCAATTGATAGTTCATAGTTATTTTTCAAATATGAAATTCAAATATCCAGGAGTTTAGGAAGAAATGGAATGCAATTCAATTGATAGCTCATAGTTATCTTTTAAATATGAAATTCAAATATGGAATTCTCAGGTTGCTTTTATATTTTTTGGCTGTGGACTAACCTAGTACTCCTAACCTTCTCTGAAACAAGCATGTGATGATAATGGTATGAGGAAGTTGGTGTTAGTGTAGAAAGTGTCTGAGGTTGAGGCAGGCTTCTGGAGTATCTTTCTGGTCATACCCTGCTTATGTAAGGATGGACAGTCAATGTCTTAGGATCTCAGGACTTGTAACACCCACATGTGCAGAGCTGGAGCAAACCACTGTGTCCATGTAATCTGCTCCTGCATCCCCCTAAAATGTTTACAGCTCTTCTGAACTTGATTAAATTATTCACATCAACTTAAACTATACAGCCCAGAACAGCATCCAAACCTATGAGAGAAATGTGGTAAATTTGTTTAATAGTTGCCTTTCAGCTTCTATAGACTGTGGCTCCAGGCTAATCACTTTGTTTATATCTCTTTAAATAGCATACACAAGAAAGTACCAAGCAGCAAAAGAGAAAAACCTCTCAATTCAGCTTGGTATCGATAATAGTTTCAAACTTGTAGGTTATATCAAAACCTTCTAATAAATTTTCTGGGTACAAAAAATATTAGATATGCTCCCAAGAATATGAATGTTGGGGATATATAAAACTCTTTATAGGAATAATGTAAGCTATTGATTAGGTATCTGACTCCAAAATATGACATAACTTTAATATGCAGTGATCATATTTCTTAGAACAGAACAAAACATATTTTGACAACATTCATTTTCTTTTCTTAAATATCTATTTCAATGTTTTAAATTTGTGTGTGTGTGTGTGTGTGTGTGTGTGTGCGCGCGCGCGCACGCACGCTGTTGTTTGTGGAGGCCAGAAGCATTGGATCTCCTGGAGCTGGAGTTCCATGTGATTTTAAGCCTCCTGATACGTATGGGTGCTGAGAAGCAAGCTCAGCTCTTCTGCAAGAGCAGAGCATTAAGTGCTCTTAATGGGTAAGCCATCTCTCTAGGACCCCTCTTTAGTTACCAGTTAGCGTGATCTCTCTCTCTCTCTCTCTCTCTCTCCCTCTCTCCCTCTCTCTCTCTGATTTACTGCTCTGTATGAACTGACTTCACTTAGCAGATTGGAGAGTCTCTTTCTTTTCATTCTTTAAGATCCATCCTTCAATATCCTCCACTAAAGCTTGTTTTATTTCTGTCTTGGTTTCTCACTCAAGTTCTACTTACTGGAAGACTATGCCTCTATCCATGACTACAGCTGCCTCCAAACATGCCTGCACTTCTTAGACTCCTCACTAAGAGTTCCAATGTCACTCATTCTTTCTGATAGAGACTGGTGTCATACAAGCATCAGCTGGACTGGAACTTGTGTGCAGCACATTTTCTTTGCCTATAGCACAAATCTTTCTTTTAGTCTAAAATAAACATCTCTTTTCTTCACTTACAGCACGTACACATTTTTGGTTCATTATTTCACACGTCTTTCTCCTTGTCTGCAGTAACCCCAAACACTCCACATACATATAATTCTCCTTGCCTACAACACAGAGCCTTTCCTTGTCTACACCACACATGCCATGTTTTACCTATATTACATACGCTTCTTGCATATAATGCAAATCCTTCTACTTAAAGAATGCACTTTCTCATTCTCCAAAGCACAAAAGCTTTTCCTTGATAGAGTACACATCCTTCTCCTTGCCTACAGTATAGATCCTTCTCTTTCTTTGCCTACAGCAACCCTCTTCCTTGCCCATAGCTCATTCCGTTCTCATTGCCCATAGCGCACACTCTTCTGGCCTACAGTACATGCTTCTCTTCTTTTCTACAGAACTCACCCTTTTCTTGCCTACTGCACACAAGTGCATACATCTCATTGCATTTAACAATGCCAATGCCAACCAGCAAGTGTGTCTTAAATTAAACATTTGTATTCATTTATATCAACAACATACCATAATTTTATTTGACTCTCATATCTATGAGGTTGATCATAAAACTGTTAACATATTTATATATGTATAAGGAAATTGAAGGCAAAAAATTATGAAGTGAGAAGATTAATGTTTCCTTGCTAATTCTAATATTAAAATAACTTATTTTCCTGTTTTTAAATGAAATATTATATTGATCTATAAAAGTAAGATATTTGGGACAAGGAAGCCTGAGATCTTTTAGAGTCTCATGCTTATCTGCTCAGTTTCAACTTAGTGGAACATCAAAGATGCTTTCTTGCAGTGAAAATGTGTAGAGCTTCTATGTCCTTACAGTCCTGAATCCTATCCAGTTACAGAGACAGGTGACTCAAGTGCTCTTAACTTCCCTTCCTGCTGCATTTGTCTTGTCTACGGAAGAACAGGTGGTTGTGGTATGTCATGTAGATTCCATCATGGAGAAGAGAAGATGGGGGAGAGGGAGAGTGTAGTGGTTCTAAAGAAAAGGGCCTTCAATGGGAGTGGCACTATTAGGAGGTGTGGCCTTGTTGGAGTAGTGTTGTCTTGTTGGAGGAAGTGTGTCACTGTGGAGGCTCAAGCCACACCCAATGAGGCATTCAAAGCCTGCTAATCTCTCATAAAAACTGATCACCCAACACAGATATACCAGAGATGAGGTTTTCCATGGACATCTTTTAGGAGACTTATCTAAACTATAGGAGATATGTTATCCTGTGAGGAGAAGAGGTGTGAGGAGAGTGAGGGAGACAGGCATGGTGAGGAGGTTAGCGCTGGGGTGTGCAGTGTATTCAAGAATGGATTGTTATTCCACTTTGTCCTTGCTACAAACTACCTGTCTCTATAACAAGGCCAATTTAAGTAGAGAATATTTACCAAACTCATAATAAGTAAATTATTCTTTGAAATAGAATCTCACATAGCTCAGACTGACATTGAACTCCTGATCTTAACCTGAGCCTTTCAACTGAAGGGTTTACAGGCATGAAGAGCCACACCTAGCACAGATTACTTTTAAAGGAAACATTTTTTTTAACAAAATGTTTACTTGGATGCTCAGTATTCACTTTCTTTTTCTTTTTAAAACTTTAGTTTTCTTTAGCTTTCTAAAGTAGGGGAAATCAGGCATACTAAAGATGTACAGCAAAACAATGAGTAGGTATGGTATTTAGGGCTCTGTAAATGCCATTTATTTGAATCTTTAAAAAGTAGAACCATTAGCATTGACCATGCACTAGCTGGGTCTTAGCCAGACTACTGTCTGATTAAACCCTCATATGTATCAGTTTGCAAATCATGATGGGATATTGCGGCAATAGCCTGACTAAGAACTCAAATTTTGAGAGTTGACTACAGTTCTCTGTTTTCTAGCTCTGAGTGAAAAATCCAGAGCTGAAATGGGAAAGACGACTGGGAGGCTGCTTAGCTAGCAAAGTGCTTGCCATGTAGGCATGAGGACCTGAGTGTGATAGTCACAATCTATGAAAAAAGAGTCAGGTGTGGTGGGGAGAGACAGGTGTGATGAGGAGAGACAGGTGTGATGAGGAGAGGCAGGTGTGGTGAGGAGAGGCAGGTGTGGTAGGAGGAGAGACAGGTGTGGTGAGGAGAGACAGGTGTGGTGGGGAGAGACAGGTGTGGTAGGAGGAGAGACAGGTGTGGTGAGGAGAGACAGGTGTGGTGGGGAGAGACAGGTATGGTGAAGAGGGACAGGTGTGGTAGGAGAGACAGGTGTGGTAGGAGGAGAGACAGGTGTGGTAGAAGGAGAGACAGATGTGATGAGGAGAGGCAGGTGTGGTAGGAGGAGAGACAGGTATGGTGGGGAGAGACAGGTGTGGTGGGGAGAGACAGGTGTAGTGGGGAGAGACAGGTGTGGTAGGAGGAGAGACAGGTGTGATAAGGAGAGGCAGGTGTGGTAGAAGGAGAGACAGGTGTGGTGAGGAGAGACAGGTGTGGTGGGGAGAGATAGGTGTGCTGACGAGGGACAGGTGTGGTAGAAGAGACAGGTGTGGTAGGAGGAGAGACAGGTGTGGTAGGAGGAGAGACAGGTGTGATGAGGAGAGGCAGGTGTGGTAGGAGGAGAGACAGGTGTGGTGGGGAGAGACAGGTGTGGTGAGGAGGGACAGGTGTGGTAGGAGGAGAGACAGGTGTGGTAGGAGGAGAGACAGGTGTGGTGGGGAGAGACAGGTGTGGTGAGGAGAGATAGGTATGATGAGGAGAGACAGGTGTGATGAGGAGAGGCAGGTGTGGTAGGAGGAGAGACAGGTGTGGTGAGGAGAGACAGGTGTGGTGGGGAGAGACAGGTGTGGTGGGGAGAGACAGGTGTGGTGAAGAGGGACAGGTGTGGTAGGAGAGACAGGTGTGGTAGGAGGAGAGACAGGTGTGGTAGGAGGAGAGACAGGTATGGTGGGGAGAGACAGGTGTGGTGGGGAGAGACAGGTGTAGTGGGGAGAGACAGGTGTGGTAGGAGGAGAGACAGGTGTGATAAGGAGAGGCAGGTGTGGTAGAAGGAGAGACAGGTGTGGTGAGGAGAGACAGGTGTGCTGACGAGGGACAGGTGTGGTAGAAGAGACAGGTGTGGTAGGAGGAGAGACAGGTGTGGTAGGAGGAGAGACAGGTGTGATGAAGAGAGGCAGGTGTGGTAGGAGGAGAGACAGGTGTGGTGGGGAGAGACAGGTGTGGTGAGGAGGGACAGGTGTGGTAGGAGGAGAGACAGGTGTGGTAGGAGGAGAGACAGGTGTGGTGGGGAGAGACAGGTGTGGTGAGGAGGGACAGGTGTGGTAGGAGGAGAGACAGGTGTGGTAGGAGGAGAGACAGGTGTGGTGGGGAGAGACAGGTGTGGTGAGGAGAGATAGGTATGATGAGGAGAGACAGGTGTGATGAGGAGAGGCAGGTGTGGTAGGAGGAGAGACAGGTGTGGTGAGGAGAGACAGGTGTGGTGGGGAGAGACAGGTGTGGTGGGGAGAGACAGGTGTGGTGAAGAGGGACAGGTGTGGTAGGAGAGACAGGTGTGGTAGGAGGAGAGACAGGTGTGGTAGGAGGAGAGACAGGTATGGTGGGGAGAGACAGGTGTGGTGGGGAGAGACAGGTGTAGTGGGGAGAGACAGGTGTGGTAGGAGGAGAGACAGGTGTGATAAGGAGAGGCAGGTGTGGTAGAAGGAGAGACAGGTGTGGTGAGGAGAGACAGGTGTGCTGACGAGGGACAGGTGTGGTAGAAGAGACAGGTGTGGTAGGAGGAGAGACAGGTGTGGTAGGAGGAGAGACAGGTGTGATGAAGAGAGGCAGGTGTGGTAGGAGGAGAGACAGGTGTGGTGGGGAGAGACAGGTGTGGTGAGGAGGGACAGGTGTGGTAGGAGGAGAGACAGGTGTGGTAGGAGGAGAGACAGGTGTGGTGGGGAGAGACAGGTGTGGTGAGGAGAGATAGGTATGATGAGGAGAGACAGGTGTGATGAGGAGAGGCAGGTGTGGTAGGAGGAGAGACAGGTGTGGTGAGGAGAGACAGGTGTGGTGGGGAGAGACAGGTGTGGTGGGGAGAGACAGGTGTGGTGAAGAGGGACAGGTGTGGTAGGAGAGACAGGTGTGGTAGGAGGAGAGACAGGTGTGGTAGGAGGAGAGACAGGTGTAGTGAGGAGAGACAGGTGTGGTAGGAGGAGAGACAGGTGTAGTGAGGAGAGACAGGTGTGGTAGGAGGAGAGACAGGTGTAGTGAGGAGAGACATGTGTGGTGGGGAGAGACAGGTGTGGTGAGGAGAGACAGGTGTGATGAGGAGAGACAGGTGTGGTGAGGAGAGACAGGTGTGGTGAGGAGAGACAGGTGTGGTGAGGAGAGACAGGTGTGGTGGGGAGAGACAGTTGTGGTGGGGAGAGACAGGTGTGATGAGGAGAGACAGGTATGGTTGGAGGCTGAACAGAAGAAAGGGGACCTTTTGTACTGACCACTGTGGATAAATCAGCAAGGCCCTGTCCTAGTGAAAGACTCCATCTCAATAACGAAGGTGGACAGTTCCTGGGGAAGGATGACACCCAAGTTATCATCTGCCCTCTATATAGATGCGCAAACACATTGATACACATGAACATAAACACCCACCTGCATACGCACATGTGCACATTTACACAGAGGCATGTACATCATTCCTCTGACCAGCTGAATACCATTGTCTTTGGATCTGGGCTGCCAGAGTCCCAGAGGCCCAGGCCCAGAGACCTGCCGAGCCAGACCCCCCTTAGTCGCTCGCTGCTTCTCAGGCCCCAAAAATGATTCAGATGCTTGTATTAATTTCATGCTGTTTGGCCTATGGCTCAGGCACATTGCTAGCTAGCTCTTACATCTTAACTCAACCCATTTCTATTAATCTGTCTGCCACGTGGCCCGTGGCTCACCTGTGTTCCTTACATGTTGCTCCTTTGGGCTTCTGACTCTGTCTTTCTGACTCCGCCCTGCTCCTCCTACCTGTGCTCTGATTTCCCCTCCTACTTTTTCTATGGTGCCTGTCATGGGCCAAAACAGGCCCTTTTTTAAAAGATTGCCATTCACAGCATATTCACAGCGTAGAAAGACATTCCCACATCAGAGTATAATAACAGGATGCATTATGAGTCTGCCCCATGTGGCACTATAGTGAAGTTGTTCAAACTTGAAGAGGCAGACCTAGTGGGAAATCTTAGGTCACGTGGGGCATGTGGCATCCTGTTCTCTTCCATTCTCCTTCTCTTTCACTTTTGGGTTCAATGCCTTTACTCTGCCACATGCTTGCTACACCATGTGCTGCCACTGACCCAAAGCAATCAGTTGTGGATTGAAAGCTTTGAAACTGGGAGCAAAGTATTTGTGACAGTAAAAAAACCTGACTAACACATGTGCACTAATGGTGACGAGCTGATGGCCACACTTCATCTATTACTCAAAACTTTAATATCTCTCTCTCTCCCCCGTCTGCTAAGCAATCCAAGAAATTCATCAAAAGTGACTCCATGTGACCATTCAACCCTCTTCTGCTTTAAATGGAGCCCTCTCCCACATTCCGGAATGTTTGTGGTTGCATTCAAGTTCATAAGGATCTAGGACATTTTGCACCAATTTAAAACCGTCAACCTATGTGCTTTTGGAGCAGTTGTATCTCTATGAACTTATCTTCAGAGAGGGGCCCACCCAAGTAGGCAAATAGCTATTTTTTAAAACACAGCTCTTTATGAAGAATCCTAGAACCTGTTGGCCAAGTCCCCACCATTTCTGTGAGTCTCTAACAGTTTCCTGCCTGCATCTGAACAGCAGTGAAACATTTTGGTTTTCTACTAGTGAGGGACTGAGGGTGTTTGGTTTTCTTTTCTACTCAAAGCTGAGTTATCTGTATAGCAGATGTTTCCCGTTGTGTTAATGGTGTTGAGTCTTGTGTGGGATACAATGCAGAAAACCAGAGCAGGGTTTGAGGTCAGGCCAAACACTGCTGCTTGTTGCTTCCAATGAGCAAAATTTGAACTCATGCTTCTAAGATACAAAAGTTAGCATCTAATATGTAGAAAATATAGTATGTAGGAGGTCACCTGAAAACTTAGTCTCTTTTTGTGCATAAAATCATTACTTCATGAGAGCCCCCTTTCTTCTGAAAGCTAAAGGGGTCTAATTTATCTGTTCCCCAAAACTCAGAAAGCCAGATCCCTGTGCAGTCAGACAAAGCATTTCCTAAGGAGACGACATCATGAAAACACTGTTAAGCACAGAACACACGGTCAAGATCTGGGTAACTCATGCAATATCTCCAGAGAAGAAATGCTTGGAGCCAAGTGCTCTCACATTTCTCTGGGTTTTCCTCTCTCCTGGTGGGGATAGGAACTTGAGGTTTTATCATAAAGGGATAAAATGGCAAGGAATCATATACTGGCTTCCAGTCATAGAGTGAAGCCATCCACATCTGTTTCTAGTATTCTGTTGAAGAATCTCTCCAGTTGATAATTTGGATTGGATGCAAATTGGTTTGTTTTCCTTGGTCCTTTCTTCCAAGCTCAGATAAAACAAACCTATCCTGTGGGTCCAAAAGTTTGCATTCTGAATTCTTGGTTTACGTGGTGCAGATTCCCTCTGTTACATTGCTAACACATTATCCATCTTGAAAAGAACAAACCTGGCAGGATTTATGTGATATAAACTGTCACAACTGACTACATAGTGTGTGTGTGTGTGTGTGTGTGTGTGTGTGTGTGTGTGTGTGTGTGAGAGAGAGAGAGAGAGAGAGAGAGAGAGAGAGCGCGAAAGAGAGAGAGAAATTAGAATTATTAGAAATTTCTAATTAAATTCAGCCTTTACATGTTACATTTGCTTCAACTGGCTTGCACTGTGTGACTCTTATTCAGAAGACTCCATCCTAACATTGATCTAATGAGATAAAAGGAAGGGTGTGACCCAATGATGAAAGGAACTAACGTATCTTGTAATGAGCTGGGCAGCTTTTTCCTCAACTGGTTTTTGTTTCTTGGAGAATAAAATACAATTTTTCTTTCTTTCTTTTTTTTTTTTAAAAATCCATAATTACATAATCCACAGATGAAGAGAATACCATATATAGGCAAAATTTTAAGCTGAAGTCTTTAAGGTCAAGAAAAGAAAGTCCTTTTATCACAGTGTTTAAAAAACTACTAATGGGCAACTGCAAAACTAAACAACAAAAAGGTTTTTAAAGATATAAATGTACAAACTCACAGAAACATACCAAGGGCGGGTGTTTATTTATTTTTCTGATAGATGAAAATGAGAAAAGAGGCAATGAGCTAACAGGACATAGTTCTTCAAAGAGTTCTTGAAAAAGAGATGTCCATGTTATATAAGCCTAGGGTGACTTCCTGGCTACAGGATGCTTTCATAAATATCCAATTAATAAAAATAGTCATGTTTTTCCCTTTCCTGCTCTTCTACTGGAATTCTGTTGCAGGTTCTTCCTGAATAAAGCATAGAGTGACCAACTGCTACAAAACTACCTTCAACTTAAATGAGACTGTGCCGTGTGACTTTATGAGACTGTGCCGTGTGCCTTTTTCTTCTTCTAACTGACTTTCATTAAGAGCTTTTAATTGGCTAAGTGACTACTCATTTGCAGCAACAGAACTTTAACAAATCTTTGCAAAGATACAGTTTTGAAAGTCATAATAAGAGCTTAAAAAGAAGAAATTGTTTTAGGAAAAGAATGCATTATAAATTAGGGGCAGATTTCCTAATGGCCTAATGAGACATCAGAGCAGTAGAAATAAAGACTGGACTACATTGTACATGTACACAGAGAGGGGAGGAGAGGGAGAGAGAGAGAGAGATAGACACACACACACAGACACACTCTAAAACCATACAATGAATTGTGACACTAATAGATCCACTGAGACATGATTAGGATTATCGAGTTTCTCAATACAGAGAACTGTTAAATGGCCGAAGCCAGGAGTCCCTGCATGGCTGTCCAGCAATTTGAACTTGTTTAGTGCGACAACTCTGCTTGACTTTTCTCTTTCCCATCTTGCATTATTGATTTCTGTGGGGTACTTTCTAGTATTGTGTATCTCCATAGGGCACATTATTTCCTATTAAGGAATTGATCTTCCACATAGAAAGTAGTAAAATTACTAAAAAGAAATATTTTTAAATTTCTTAAACCATTGGATCTAAAGAACTGAGGAGAATTAAAACATGAAGAAATGACTCAGTGGATAAAGACCTCCAAAACCCAGCAGGGAGTAGTTTGCTGCTCAGGACTCACATGATGGAGGAGAGAGCCAACTCCTGAAAGCTGTCCTCTGACCTCCAAGTGCACTTGTGCACACCCCCACCCCCTGCTAGACACACACACATGCACATGCACGCGCGCGCGTGCACACACACACACACATGCACACACACACACGTACAAGGGAGCTGGACAATGACACACAGAAAGAGAATAAATGTAATAAAATTAAAATTTTTAGGCAAAAAATTCTTCTCATATTGTTGAAAAAGGAAACTAGCAAAGAATGAGGGAAAACTTCATGCTTTCATATTCTTTGTTTTTAAGCAGTAGTGTATAAAAATGTAATGATTTTCCACTAGTTATCTAACAATGAGAGTCTATGAAGATTTAAAGTTAAGATACTTGAAATTTCTTTTAAGATGAGCTATCCAAGCAGCAGCAGGGGATGGGCTGATTCTTGTAAGCATCGTTCTCTCTGTAGTAGAGAAGCCAAGAGCATCCTGGAAATTCTAAAGGTCATGACCTCCAGCTGATCTGCTTACTAGTTATATGGGTTTATGTGAGCTGCTAACTCCAATATTTCTATGTGTGAAATGCAGGTAAATACTAGGATGTTGTCAAAAAGGTCGATTTATGTAAAATACCTTGTACACAATATGCATAGGTCTTAAAGTTGTTAAAAATATTTCTTATTGATTTATTGTTTTATGGAATATAATACATATATCAGTTATAATCCTGATGTAATGTTAAATATTAAAATCTCTAACATTCTCCATGTCAACAGTTTCCAAATATGTAAAGGATATTTTTAATTTAATTTTCATACTTAATTTCAATTATGTGTATATTTCAAGGTATGTGAATGTGAGTGAGGTTGCCCATAGAGGCCTTACAGACACATCATATCCCCAAGAGCTTGAGTCACAGGCAATTGTGAGCTAATGTGAGTGCTGGGAACTGAGCTCTGGTCCTCTGCAAGAGCAGTCAGAGTTTCTAACCACTGAGCCATCTCTCCAGGCCAAGTAAAGATAATGCTTTAAATAAAAAGAATTCTGAATATATACAGATAAGCTTTATCTACTGCCCTGGATTTCTGAGGGAGCTGAATGCAGCGATGCCTGCAGATTTTTAATGAGTGGAGTACAGAAAAATAATGTTTGACTCTGATGCTTTACATTTAGAATACCCCCATCCTTCCCTACTCTGAGTTCAATTTCTATATCTTTTTTATTGCTTTTGTCTGTCAAGACCCAGGGTAATTTTAACTATTAAAAGATGTGAAACATCAAATAAAAAATGTAGTAAAACTGTCATGAGTATCATTAATGTTTATAACTGGAGTCACTCAGAATAGAACCTTTTACAGTGTTTTTAGAAAAGTGTTGCTATCAATCGCACCTTAATCAAAATATTACAGAGAAACTTCATTGAGAATGAAACTTAATTTGTGAAATGAATACACATCTGAATACATGAAAATGGACTCATGTCTGCTCTTCCTGTGAGCAGGCTTGTTTACCAGATCCCAGTAGGAATGTGGCTCCTCCTCACCAGGGAGAAGCTGGCTCAGTGCCTTTGTGTATAAGCAGCTCTTCCATGGTGGCAGCACCGGAGGCAGCATCTCTAATTATAGAGATGGTGTTCTCTCTGGAGGCATACAATCCTGTAATTTCTCATCCCTAATTAGGATAGAGGTAGGGCCTGAGCAATACCACACTTCATAGTTCTTTTAAAAATCTTTGACTCATAACTAACTAAATTAGCTAGTTGTAGAAAACCCCCACCTCCCCCATTTCCCTGGCAGAGATAATGTTGATGGTGAGGAGGAGGAGGAGGAAGAGGCAAAGCAGAGGAAAATGTAAAGGGAGGGTGGAGCAGAAGAGAGTAAGAACGGAAGGGAGAGAGAAAAGAAGGAGAAAGTATGAATGGGGGCAAAAAGAATGAAGAGGAAGAGGAGGAGGAAGAGGAGGAAGAGGAGAAGCCTGTCCGCAAACTCTGAAGACACATCTTGAAGCTAAAATCTCACATTTCTGCTATGTGGGAACTGCTGGAGCTCTGCACTGGAACATGTGATCAGAGGTCCAGCTCTGGGTCTTCCGACTTAACACGTCCCAGGTAGAGTCTAGGACCCGAGGATCGACAGTTCAGAACAAGGACCTGCTCTTGCAGAGGATGTGAGCTCAGTTCACAGCCATTGTATCTCCAGCGGACAACTGTACCAGTGCACATACTCTCACAGAGACACACACCCCAAAACCCAAACCAAAAACAAAAAAACCCCCTAAAAAACAGATCTTGAGAATCTAAGTTCTTGTAGGGCTAGGAGAGCTAATTTAGGGTGTACAGTACAAGGCCCTGGGGTTGATGATCATCACTGTAGTAAATAAAAAGTTAACTAATTAGTTAACTAATCAACTAATCCCTTTGGGAACGCTGCTGTGTCTATGTTAGGAGCCGTGTCACAAATGAACCGGAGGAAGCAGTGCTCATCTGTCTGCGGTCCACTCATTACTGACTGGGAACTGTGTACAGCATGTTCGCCATCTCCATCTTTAGCTCAATGGTCGCACAGCGTGCTCTGTGTAGCACTGCCGTCCCCTTTGCTTACCTTTGGCACACAGAACCAACAGAGAGGAGCTGGGTCCTAGATGACAGCCAGAGACTGGAGACTGATGCTGTGAAATAAAGCTCTGCAGTTCTGATGGTCCCAGTAGGTCCTTCCCAGAGGGAAGCTGCACACATAACTCTAGTGTGTGTTCCCTTTTAGAATGATGTTACTGCCTTCCTCACCTCTCCACAAACAACAGTAGTTTGAGTAGACCACAATATCTCTGTCTCATACTTCAAACAATATGGCACTGCCAGAAGTACATTCTGAGTGTCCAAAACTGGGTCAGAGCAATGTAGACGCATTGGAAAGAGGTGTGTGGAGAAGGTCCAGAACTTCTTCCAGCAGCATGAGAAGGTGTCAGCCCTTTGTAGTATAGGTCTATTCACCTTGAACGCATCCTGAAGAATTTAGAGGCACAGCATACTTCATCTACTTAGCTCTACATAGTGCCTATCACAACATCAGCACCACACATATGGAAGCACACACAGTTTGCAGAAGTAAACATGTTAATAATATATAAGATGATTCATCTTAGTTCAAGAGTCATTTTATTTTTAAATTTACCCTAAGCAATATGCCCTATCTATGACAGCCATCTACAGTTTGAATAAGTGAGACACTTCACGGTAGCTAACATATAGATTCAGCTGGGACTTTAAAATCCCCTGTAAGATTACATTCTCAGCCTGGCTAGGAGGGGAAGGTCTGTGATCATCCTGAAGACAAACAGCTCTCTAGGGACTGTCGCATGTTGCAATCATTAATTCCTATTTTTATTCTTGCTGTTTCTTTAGCATCTTTTATTTTATTATTTGTTGTTTACTTTTTAAAAAATTAACATGTAAAATTGTGATGAGTTCAACGAATTTTATCGCAATCAAGATACAGGACACTCCCACCTCCCCAAAGTTCCACACCTATGCTTCTGAAGTCACACCCACCCCTGCCTCATTCACTAGCAACCATGGGATCTGTTTTCTGTCAAGCAATTTTGTCTTTTCAATAATATACTATCTAAGTGGAGTGGAGAGAGCGTGAGTGCCTCAGAGACCTTAGATGAGCCACCTCAGAGCTTCTTCCTGTCCCTCAGTAGTGTTGAATTATGGATTATTAACCTACTGTAGGGCTTTTGAATTGTTTCCATATTTCTATGTTTATAAATACAGCTTCGATGGATACTCATAGGTAAGCTTTTTTATCTGAATATTAAGATTTCTTTTCAATAAATATGTGGAAGTATGATTGCTTGGTCATATGTGAAGTGTATGTTATTTGTAAACAGCTGTCAAATCCTTCTCTGGGATGACTGGATCAGTTTCCATTCTTTCTGTCAGTGAGTGAGGATTTGGCGCTATCTTCAGCAGCACATAGTTTGCTGGCGATTGTAGCTGTAGAGGGGCTCAGCACTGTTGCAATCAGCATTCCCCTAGTGGCGAGGGTGCTGTTCTTCTGTGATCTGTTCGAACACCCATGGCAGATTTTACATGATCACTTTAAGGATACTGTTCACCCCTTTACACTAAAGTATCTTTGTTTTCTGCATGTTCTGCTTTCTTTCTAATTAATTTTATTCTTCTCATTGTCTATTCCCTTTGTTTCTTCGACCCACACTTCTCTATTTTTGTTTTTCTTCTGCTCATGCTTTGAGTGAGCTCTGTCTCTGGCTTCCTAAGGTAGTAGCTTCAATCATTAACTTGGGGACTTCCTTTCTAATAAACATTAGTGGTTCAAATGTTCCTCTGACCTTGGAAGTAGCTAGGCATTCTGGTATAATGTGTTCTATTCAGCTTCATGCATTTTAAAATTTTCCTTTTGATGTACTTTTTAAATTCATGCCTCCAAATATAGTCTATCCTGGAAAATATCCTCTATTTACTTGAAAAGAATGTATATTCAACAATTTCATTATTTGAATGATTCTGTCTGATCACAAATGCCAACTTGGACGGTATTGTTTTTACATCTTTAATACCCCCCACCTTTTTTATATCTTTCTTCTTATATGTACTATTAATTATTAGGAAGAGTGCTGAATTTTTAAGCCATCTTTGTAGGTTTATTACTGATTCTTCCCCATCCAGTAAGGTTTCTACCTTGTGTATTTTGGAACTCTGTAGGTACACGTTTGTGTTTGCTATTTGATTTCGATGAGCTGACCCCTTTACCCTCACATAATACTTCTCTTCTTCTTTTACTATATTTGTTATTCTGGAGTCTATGTTTTCTTATATTAACATGTCTGTCTCATCCATACTATACCTTGTCATACACCATAGCTTTGACTATTGGCATAAGGTCTTTGAAAGATTAGGCCTTATAATATATTAAAGGTTACCTAAAAGAAATGGATATTAACATTTGTGATCTGTGTATTTGAGAGCAAAACTTTTAGCAAGCAATGATTTTGGTTAATGGGAGTTTTAAAAATATAATTATGAATTGGTGGAAGCACAGCATAAAGAGGTGTAACAATCATCCATATATAACTGTTTTACATCTAGTTATTATTCTCATAACTATTGTATAATAGTATGTTACTAAACATAAATTAATCATGTTTCCAAAAATAATGATAGACATTTTCTAAAACAAAATTATAAATTTTAAGGGATTAGTACTTTCAACAATAAAACAATTAGTCTATAATTTCACAAAGAAAATGTCTTGGTCTTTTTTAATTGCCAGTGAGGATTCTGTAACTTTAACCCTGTCACATATTAAGTTCTCTGTGTGATGGTTCTCTAGCAGAACAGAACTTTTAGAATGAATTTCTATATATAGAACAGGGATTTATTAGAATGGCTTACAGGCTGTGGTCCAGCTAATCCAACAGTGGCTTCCTGTGAATAGAAGCTCCAAGAATCCCCTAGTTTTAAGTCCACAAAACTGGATGACTCAGCTGGTCTTCAGTTTATGCCAGAATCCAGAAGAGATAGGCTTTAACACCAGTGAAGGAATGGACTTGCTAAAAAAGAGTGACAGCAAGCATGGAGAGAGAGAGAGAGAGAGAGAGAGAGAGAGAGAGAGAGAGAGAGAGAGAGAGAGAGAGAGAGAGAGAGAGAGAGAGAGAGAGATCATTCTTCTGTGTCCTTTATATAGACTTCCTGCAGAAGACATGGCACAGAATAGAGGTGGGTATTCCCACCTCAAACCATCTGGAATAGAAATTGGTCTTCTTCCCATTTCAAATGATTTAATTAAGAACTAATGCCTCCTGGGTGTGTCCAGCCTCTTGGGTTTTAGTTAATACAAGTTATAGTCAAGTTGACAACCAAGAATATCCATCACAAGTAGCAAACTAGGAATAAAGGGGACATGTTATTCTAACTAAAGTATGTGATGCTAAGCTTAAAGTGCTTGGTGAGTGTTTATTGACCACAAAGGGATAAATGCAGTAAGACAGCATCTACAAAAGGAGCATGCCAAGCAGAGAGTACCACAATAGCAAGTTGAACAGTCAGAGAGGAAAGAGTTTAGAAATCAAATAGTAAAAACAACTTGAAAGAAATCCATGAAAGAAAATGCTAGTGTGTCTGGAGACATGGCCAAGGGCTAAGAGCATGTTTGGTTCTTGCAGAAAACTTGGTTTCCATTCTCAGCACCTGTAACTGTAGCTCCCAGGGGACTCAGCACGCTCTTCTGCCCTTCCAAGGTACCAGGCATACATGTGGTCCACAAACATACATGCAAGCAACACACACACAGGGAGAGAGGGGGGGGGGGACAGAGAGAGACAGAGAGACAGAGAGAGACAGAGAGAGACAGAGTGTGTGTAAAATGAAGAAAAGTAAATTCTAGAAAAATTAAACTTAAGGTAAACTGAGTGACAAGAAACTTAGGTGGAATAAAATTATCAGAAAGTTCTGGTATATGAGAGCAAGCTAAGGCTGTGAAGGTACAAGGACTTGCCAAAATTTGTGGAGACTGAAGGCAAAAATTATTTAAATCTTCTGTCTGTAGAACCTTGAACATGGCATGTGCCCACTGGTGAATTTGTGGAATGAATAACTTAAGCTGTACACCACCTTTTTTAAAATTTTCAGGACTGTAGCTAGAATTTGAAATGTTCTACACAGGCCTCTGCATGGAAGGCTTCCATCCTCCACTATGGTGCCAGCAAGAAGCAGCAATATCTTTAAGAGGTTGGGCTTCTTGTGAGGAAGGCTGTGTCCTTGAAGTCTTTTTCTGTAGTTTTTTGTCTTTTGGATACCACGGGGTTACCAGCTTCCTCTACCATGCTCTCCCACCACAAGGTACCAGGCGACTCCAGACACAGAAAAGGGCCAAGTGATGAAGGGGGTGGGGATAATACAAGCTTCTCTTAAAGTAGCTTCTCTCGTGATATTTATTACAGTAACTGTCACTGACTGCTATTGCCACTGTTAAGGTTTAATATAACTTTTAACTATCACTCAAACTAGGAAACTTCACAGTCACACTATTCGTACTCCACAGGTGAAAACCTTTTGGCAATACTCAACTAATGGCAGTTGAGGCCACAATCTGCTCTTTCCTGGCCTAAGACACCTACCCGGGTTAAATGAAACACACAGGAAGCCAGTGGCTGCTTCTCATAATGTAGAGCAGCTCGGTTAAAACGTAATTCTTCTGTTTTCATGGCTGTTTTACTATCACTATATTTTCTTCTACGAGAAGAGTTCATAATACTCAGAGAAATGAAATAACACCCCCCTGTCTGGTAACAGGAATACAGGTGTGACAGCCCAGAAGGCCCAGGAAAGGTCCAGGGATGACTGTCATTCAGCGTTGTTTCCTGACCACTCTCAAGCCCTCACCTAAGACTGCCCAAGATCATGGTGGCCTGTTGATTTCTATCCTTGAAACTATTTTATTCACGTCTTAATTCGTATCTATCCTCTTTATGCCAAATATTGACTAATCTCTGGGCCACACTAGCAGTTCCCAACATAGCACTAAGATAAGGAGCCCCAAGGATTTCCTTCTTCTATATAGCTGTTTTCTTCTTGAAGAAAACTTGGTGGTGTCAATGTTCTCAACTTACCCCACACTCAGAGGTCTCCTATAACTCTGTCCCCTCCCCTCGAGAGTACATGGACTTTCCTTGGGGAAAAACGAGAGGAAAGGGGTCTTTTTTCATACTATCTGGAAACAATGGGAAAAATTGCCTGTGAAACGCTCTTTATCAAACAGTGCTGGATAAAGGTGAAGGCATGATTGGCTTATGGTGACATTTCTGGTTCAGCTCTTTTTAAAAACTATTTCATAATGGAAAACAAATGTGTTTTGAATGTGAAACAAAGAGAAAAGTTTCAAAGTATTTCCCTAATTAAAGAGTGGTTATCTAACATGTGGTGTTGTTCACTGTAAATAAACGTAGGAGATAACTCAGCAAGCTGTATTTATTTGTCTTTGCATATCTCGAGTGCATTTGTGTGTGACAAAAATGGGAAAACTGTGTGTGTGTGTGCGTGTGTGTGTGTGTGTGTGTGAGAGAGAGAGAGAGAGAGAGAGAGAGAGAGAGAGAGAGAGAGAGAGAGAGAGAGAGAGAGAGAGAGAGAGAGACTGGGACCTGACACCAACTTTCTATTTTTATGTAGTAATAATCATGATGTGGTCTCATTAACATTCTAACAAGTTTCAGACAAGCAGTAAGATTTCATTCCACTTCAGCAGCGGTTTTTCTACACATAGAAAGGTCTTTGAAGTTAGTTGGAGCTCTACACGTTGATGCAAGATGAGGTTAAAAGTGGAAGGGAGTCTTGGGGTCTGATTACAGAACCACTGAGACCTGAATGGCAGGATCTGACTCAACCTTGTAGAGAGCCAAAAACCCTCACACAGGTGCAGGTAAGCATCCTGGGAGACCCAGAGAGGGGTTACTCAAGTGAGCATGTGATGTAACTGACCAGCCAGGGCTTGCTTTTTTCTACGACTCTCCCCGCCTTGAATATCTGATTGACAAATAAAAAGGAGGTAAAGAAACCTTAGGCACTTTTAACCTACCATATGGATGATGCTCATAAGGACAATAGTTTTAAACTGTGAGATATTGATCACCACCCCCATCTCCAGTCTCCATTTCTAAATATTTACTAAGTGCATTCACAAAATTCTTTGAGGAAATAATTTGTGCAGGAATTGCTACCTGTTTCTCCCTGCCCCCATTTCCACATCTCACAGGCTCTGTACTCACTATAGGCTTGCTCCATTTTTGTTTTTAAATGTTAAGAGAGCTAGAATTCATAAATAAGCGTGAATAAAATAATCCTCTATACTCTGTTCCTGAATATGAACTTAGATTAAGCATGATCAGAGTTATAAAATTAGTCAAAGTTTACTAGAAAATCTACATTCCAAATGATTTCAGTAAACTTGTTCTGAAGAGTGCAAAATAGGAGGATCCCTGAGTGTCATGCTTACATAATGTTCCTGTACTATGTGTGTCTTAGGGTTCTATTGCTGTGAAGAGACACCGTGAGCATGACAACTCATATAAAGAAAAACATTTAATTGGGGTGGCTTACATTTTCAGAGATTCATCATCATCATGGTGTGACATGGTGGCAGCAGGCAGACACGGAGCTGAAGCAGGAACTGAGAGTTCTACCCCCTGACCCACAGGTAACAGAAAGTGGTACAAGACACTGGGTATGACTTAAGTATATATGAAACCCCAAAGCCCACCTCCACAATGGCATACTTCCTCCAACAAGGCCATATTTATGCCAACACACCTCCTAATAGTGCCACTTCCTATAAGCTTATGGAGGCACTTGAACTCAAATTACCATACTGTGCATACAGTGATAGTCACCGAGTTAAAATATTACTTTAAAAAGATATATTATTTTTATCATTTCCTAGGAATGTCATCACATCTTAAATATGACAAGAGGGCCATTAATTCATCCAAGGGTCAGAGGCCTTAGATCTGAGCATCTCTGGACATGCCTCATAGACTCACCTGGAAAGATACAAGTTGTTTTCAATCCAGTACCAACTAACATCAACTATCACCCTGATAATTGTGCCTTCCAAGGCTGTCTTGGTATCTGCCTTCCCGCATCAGTGCTATGCTGCTTGGAACCTAAATATTGTGTTCTCTGCCCAGGAAATGTGTTTCCTCACATTCTTTGCCATCATTGCTTTTCCCCTAAAGAACTGCTTCCCGTCTTCACTATTCCTGAGCAATTGTTCCAGTCTATTTCCTGCTAAAATTACACACTTCACAGAACACACGTGCATGCATATATGCACTTATGTATGCCCACATGCATGCGTGCATGTGCACACAGACTTTTATCCAAAGTTAAGTTAGTCCTTCTACTTTTGCTTAGTTACAGTGACTGACTTTTCTCACTTTATCATGGAGGCCACTTTGAACTTATCTCTCATATTCAACAGTTACAGGATTTTGCTCCTAATGACAAAAACCATGTAAGTCACTCGATTTACAGGAAGTGGAGTAATATCTCTCCTGTAATATAGTCACTGCTTTGAAATTCTTTCCTTTCTAGGGTAATTGTCACTTTGTAAAGATCTTAGGAAGATATTGCATTGATCCTCTGTGTTTATGTTGGCTGAGTGTGTTACCCTACTTTTGCAAAGAAAAAGTCAGATTTTTAGCCTTCACTTCTGTCTGTCAGGAATATACTACACTATCCTCCCGTCTGCGTACTATAGTGTTTGGCTCTCTGTAAGTTTCATAACTCACTAGGCTTCCATTTTATTTTACAGTGACATAGAAACTCATTTATTATTTTATTGGTGTATAAAATAAAGTAAGATGGTTAGTATATCAAAGTTGCAGAGGTGGGTCTGTCATACTTAAACTGCCTTTATTATTTTGAAGGGAAATATCTTTGATCTTATGATACAATTTCCAAAGGAAAATAATTTCAAAAGAGAATAAAGCTGCATTAATCACATATTTTAAAATATTAACATAAAAACATACTCAAAGTCCCCTGCCATTTCTTTTTTAAAATTAATTAATTAATTTTTAAAAATTTCTACTTCTTTCAGCCTTTCCCCTCCCCATCCCCCCATCATCTCCCCAAGAGGGCAAGAAGTCCCAAGGTGGGTCCGCTCAGCTTGGAGCATCCACTCCAGGCAAGTCCGATTTCCTCATCCCAAAGTCAAGACTGGGTTAGGTGTTTTTCTGCAGGAAATGGGCTCCAAGGTACCAGCCCATGAGCAGGAACACAGTCTGATCCCACACTTCGAGGCTCCACAGACTGCCCATGCCAACAACAGTTGCCTACCCTTGGAGGACCTGGCTCCTTTTCCCAGTGGTTCCCCAGTGGCTGTTTTTGATTTAGTACGATTCCCCGGAGCTCCAGCCAGCCATCACTGTGGGAATTTTCCTTATAATCCCCGTCTTCCTGCTCATATAGACTCTCCTCCCCTACTCTCAGCTGGACCAGGAGCTCTGCCCTGTGCTCAGCCATGGATCTTTACCTCCACCTCTATTCTTTGTTAGATGTAGGTTCTGTGACACGTAGGGTAGTTATTTATTTTGTTGTAGGGGAAGCCCTGTTTAGGCATCCACTCCACTATTGATTGGAGACCTAGCCAGGGGCATCCTGTGAGTTTTTGGAGGTTTCCCTAGCATCAGGTCTTCTGCCCCACATTGGCTTCCTCTATAGAGATATCAATCCCTTCTTTTTCTCCTTCTTTGTTGCTCCTCTCACTCAGCCATCTCCTCCTCTAATGGTATGCTCCCTTCTCTTCTTGGCTGCAACCCATTATGATCCCAATTTGCTAAGATGAACTTCTCTAATTTTTCTTCTTAGGGGAATCTCTGGATGTCTCTTTTAAGTTCCTTCTGATCCCAAACTGTTCTTTGCTTTTTGTCAAAAATCCACTTATGAGTTCAACTGTGTTTGTAACAAGAAAGGGTATTTGCTCCCCCTCTCCATTGCTGTTTATCAGAAGAACAGAAAGACAACAAAATAAACAAAATATCCTGTTCATACAAATCCTGATTATGGTGAAACCATCTGGTTGGCATTACTTGTATACAGCATTGCTACCATGACTGCCACCCATGAGGAGGACCTTCCAGGGTCCTGGGTCTTCGGTCATAAAAGTTGGAGAAAGCTTATTTGAAAGGTTTCACAAAAGATAGATCTACCCTCAAATAGTCAAGATCTGATTTTTTATCTAACTTTTCATGAGGTTGGCTTTAAAAATCATGACAGTGTTAGAAGGCTTTACAATAGCCCCAGAGTCCTGGGAAGGACATTTATAGAAAAATGATCGATGAAGATAACAAAGCAGGGTTGCTCATCCTCAAGACTATTGTGGACCAGTCGTTATTTTCAATGTGGGCCTGGCAGAGACCCTTTCAGGTGTCCAGCAGCAATCACAGCCTTTTCCCAAGCTATAAAACTTTCTCTTTGAAGTCACTTAAAAGATGAACGGAGTCACATCAAATGTACTTTGCTGAGGATCAGTGTTAGTGCATCTCATCTAGGATTGGGAATATAGTTCATCAATCAGTATTTACTTTGCAATAATGAGGCCTTGAGTAAAATTTCCACAATTCATATTTAAAAATGTAACTGGGCATGATGGTATGGCTTATGTTTGTAATCTCAGAGTAGGCAGACACAGGCAAGGCTAGCCAGCAAACCTAAGCCAGAGAGAGACTTTGTCTTGTGAAAAGGTGCCTAATTCTTGAGATCATCCTTTTGACCTCCACACACATGAACTCACATTTTCCCATTCATACATATCTGCATACACATGAGCATGTTTATATGCATGCAGTATACACACAGTTGCTTGAACTCTGCAAAATGCACATAATGTGTTCTGAGAAGCGTGACTTGGTCTTAAAAGCATGCCTAGAATAAACAGACCAGGATCAGAGGTGCGTTAGAAATTTTCTAAATGTTTAATATACTTTAATTAAAATATAATTACTTTAATCCTTCCCCCTTCCAGCCTCCCCAAGTCCTTCACTGACACTTCATCACTTTCAGTTGAGAGTCTCTTCTTGATGTGGGAATGCCTTTCTGTATGCTGTGAATATCAATCCTTAAATAAAGGAGCTGTTTTGGCCCATGGCAGGCACCATAGAAGAAGTAGGTGGGAAATCAGAATAGGTAGGAAAGGAAGGGCGGAGTCAGAGACAGACAAAGCCAGCCACCCAAGAAGAAATATATAAGGAACACAGGTGAGCCACGGACCACATGGCAGGAAAGATTAGTGGAAATGGGTTGAGTTAAGATGAAACATGCCTGAGCCATGAACTTAATATAAGTGTCTGAATAATTTTGGGAGCCTGAGCAGCGGAGGGCTGCTAAGTGGTCTGGGGCTGCAGGTCTGTGGGTATGGACCTCTGGCCGCCCTGGACCAGAAACCTATTATAACAGATGACACCCAACATTGGGTGAACACTGACATAAAGCCTGAGAAAGATTAGAAAGGGCTCTAGAGCACAGAAACTGAGCTAAAGCAGCTTCCAAATTGTGTATCTGAAGCAGGTCATTGTATGGAGATAACATGGTATTCAGGCCACATTCAAAATGGAGCTGGTAAACTGGTGACATGGAGTGAAAGCTGTAACCAGGCCAGTTCCTGAAGTCTCACAGCATGTGATTTATTTAAGGTTTTTGTTTACTCTGAATGAAAAGGAAACAGAGTCAAATAGTTTCTTAGTAGCAGCTAAGGTCTTTCTTGGGTCTGCCCTGTTTGCTAGCAATAAATAGAGACATGACCCCTTTAAGAGAACTTCCTGATTCAGCTTTTTTTGCAAAAACTATGTGGCTCTTTAAGAGAGTGCTAGCATTTTAAAAGCTCTTCTGGTTGGAAAATGATTAAGGATTCACAATCAAACAGATTCAGATGGAAAAAAAAAACCTGTAAACGGGTTACAATGTGTGTAAAATGTACATAGGCATCAGAGAGAAAAGAAAAAAGGTAGAGAAAGTCCATAAAAAAGAGAAATAGAGTATAAAAATATAGTAAGCCACATAAAGATGGAAAATAGACACAGAATCTGGATTATGGTTATTACTGTGTTTTCTTTTAATTTTTTAACTGTTAATGAAGTAACTTCAGAAAGACAATGGATTGCAAAGGCTGCTAGGTTAAACAAGAATATATATTTTAAAGGTATTTTTATTTTGAAATTTGTGTCTAAGAATTTATTGCTTTGGAAGAGTTGTGCTTTTGTTTCCACAGAAGATGAGAGCCTGTGGATTACTTCCAGGCTTTTATGGTTTCATCAACCAAGACCACCTGAAAATTCTCTGATGGGAAGAGATGATCACATCAGTTTCAGGGCTGCAGACTAAGATGACCCAGCCTCAAAAATCTATAAGATTGCCAGCGCTTCTTAATCAGCAGAAAGCAGTAATAAAGAACTACGCCCAAATTCCCAAAATATTATTTATAAATGTTTGTTTTTATTATAAATGGTTAATGGTCATAATTAATCTCTTTCTAAGAAGGGGATATGATATATGAGTGATTTTTAAAAATTAGATTATTGTATTTACATTGATCAGAAAATCAGCTATTAATCTCAAAATATTTTAAACTGGTATGGATTTAAGTTTATTGATACAAATTTAAGGTCAATTTTGTTATGCTGTATGTGTTTTCTACTCTTGTTTAAGATATGATGTTTATGTAACTGATTTAAAATTGTAACGTATAATTAAGAAATGCAGGTTAGTAGTCATCTATGATAACCAAACTTATAGTTATGTTAGTTAGGATTTTTTAGGTATACAAAGATATATTTCAATTAGATAGATAATCTTCAAATACTTCGAAGACATATAGAATATGGCATTTAAAATTATTTTAATGACTTAGACTTTTCTGGACAATGAGACAGATCTGCTCCTGGCAGCACCAATCTACTTCAAGAGAAAAATGGGCATCGAAGAAACTCCATATGGAGTCTACTTTCTTTGTGGTAGTGGTTAGCCACTGGACAAGAACCTGTTCTTGTATTGAGTGCTTGACAGTATGCTGTATAAACTGGACATGCAGGTTCCATAGGAAGGTGACCTCTGAACTTTGGCAGAACAAGCCAAGATGGTCATTCAGATTCCTGCTTTTCAGAGAAAACTGTCAGATATTCTTCAGGACTCAAGGAAAAGCGACTGATGAACTGTACCAGAATGAACAGAACAGATTTCCTGCTTCACTGAAATCAAAAGAGACTCTGGGCCTGTAGGCTGAAGATGGATGCCCCAACTTTGTAAAGGAACTTTGGGTGACTGTCAGGCAGACAGGTGTCATTCCTGTCCTTTCTAGATTTTAGAAGTTGCTTACACTTCTGGTTTACTTGGGTAAATATAACCTTCTGTAGTCTTTGATGTAGTTGAAGATTAGATAGGTACAGTTTTTCTTAGTTATTTTAAAAGGTATATTGGATATGAAACTTTAGATTCACAAGGATAAGGTAGGTGATGGAATATTTTCTTTAATTTTGATAAATACAAATAGATTAGATATTATAACTGTAATTCTTGCTTGTTAGCTGATTTGTTATATGTAATTTTGCTTTGTTAAAATTGAAACCTTCCTTTTTGATTAGACAGAAAAGGGGAGGTGACGTGGGAATGTCTTTCTGTATGCTCTGAATATCAATCTTTAGATGAAGGAGCTGTTTTGGCCCATAACAGGAACCATAAAAGAAGTAGGTGGGGAATCAGAATAGGTAGGAAAGGAAGGGTAGAGTCAGAGACAGACCAAGCCATCCACCCAAGAAGAAACATGTAAAGAACACATGGGCCATGTGACAGGAAAGATTAATGGAAATGCATTCACTTAAGATAAATGGCTAGCTAGTAATGTGCCTGAGCCATAGGCCAAACAGCATGAACTTAATATAAGCATCTGAATCAGTTTTGGGGCCTGAGCAGTGGTGTGCTACTAAGGGGTCTGAGGCTGCAGGTCTGTTCCATTATATCTTGCTCTCTTAGTGGCAGCTTGCAACATCTCTTTCTGACTCTGCCCTCCTTCCCCTTTATCTATGCTTGAATTTCCCACCTGCCTCTAAGCTGCTTTCTCTTAGGCCAAAACAGTTTCAGTGGTAATTCACAGCATAGAGAAAGCATAGAGAAAGACATCCTACATCATATGTGAGTGTGTGTGTGTGTGTGTGTGTGTGTGTGTGTGTGTGTGTGTTGTGTGTGGTGTATGAGTGAGAGTATAAATGTATGTGTGTAATTGTGTATGTATGTGTGAGAGTTTGTGTGTTGTGGGTGTTGTGTTTGTGTGTTAGTTATGTGAGTATGTGAGTATGAGTATGTGTGTGAATGTGTATGTGTGAGTGTGAGTGATTGTAGATGTGTGTGTGGTATGGTGTACATGTGATATGGTTTGTGTTCTGTGGGGGGGGGTGTTAAGAATTTAAAGCAGAAAAAAGAATATGGCAATTTTTCTAAAAAAGCAATATCCAAAATAATGGTCCCTTCAGCTGTTCCCAATACTTGTCTTAGATCTATGATCCTATAGGAATGGGCCTTGAACTCAGGGAGCAGTGGAATGACATGGAGGGCTTATTGTAGGACACTTACAAGTTGCTGCTGCTAAGTCTCATCTACTGAGTTTCTGATGTAGTCATCAGAAATAGAACCTAAGACTCTGTATGCAGTTCTAACACATCCCAAGTGATGCTGTTATTGGAAAGTCAATGACCAAGACTGAACTAGTTCATACTTGGGTGTGACTACATATCTGAAGTTTCTGTACTCAGAGTAGAAGGAAGAAGCATGGGGCCACCCTGCCTGCCTGAGTTTGCCCGGCTCTTCCTCTCTTTTGTATCCTCATATTTATTTTCTATCCTAATTGGAAGGAAACAACCAGAATATAGAGCTTTGTGTCTATTTTTTAAAGCATTAAAAACTCAGGGATTTTTTTTATTTGTTCTTAAAAGCTATTTGAGTTAAAAGGTGTTAATTTAATTTGAAAATCCTCAAATTTGCGTATGAAAATAAAATTAATATTAACAGACTTATGATGAAATTAAGTCTTTTGTATCATTGTCAATTCTCATAATAACTGTAGAGTTCTCTGTTTAGAGAACAGTGAGTCCTTAGAAATGACAGACAAGAGACCCTGAAGCCTCCCAGTCAGCAGCTGACTAAGAGGTGAGTGGCACCCCAACCTTTAGGCCAAGCAGAGACAGTGGTCTCCAAACCCTACTTCCTCCAGCACCCCAACCATACCCAACTCT
The DNA here is from genome assembly GCA_033318265.1 of Phyllotis vaccarum. Taxonomy (NCBI): domain Eukaryota; kingdom Metazoa; phylum Chordata; class Mammalia; order Rodentia; family Cricetidae; genus Phyllotis; species Phyllotis vaccarum. Next base: position 77,551,904 of record JARWLC010000008.1, read on the forward strand.
TCCATAAACCAAAGAAAGCTGGGAGAGCCCCCCCCCCCCCCAAGCCCAATCCCCAGCAAAACAGCTGGAGGGACATCCCACAGGCCAAATGCCACCCAATCCACAATATGGATCATCACACTTCGACAATTGGAGACCCCAAAGTCTCCTGGTCCACAGCTGACTAAGAGCCTACTAAGAGCCAATTAAGAGCTGACTAAGAACCACCCCTGTGACACCTGGAGACACACAGCTCCTTTGCCCACAGCCAACTAAGAGCAGCCCCTGCAATTACTGGAAACACTCAGTCCCTGGCCCACAACTAAGAGCCGACCAAGAGCTGACTGAAAGTGAATCAAGGAAGCAATGGGCAGATGCCAGTGCAAGAATATATATATCAATATAAAGAACAAGAAGATACCACTAGTAGGAGCTGGTGATTCTAAAACATCAAGACCTGAGCAGAACAATGAAGACAAAACATAAGAGAACAACCTTAAAAACAACTTTATGAAAATGATAGAAGTTGTAAAAGAGATTATAAAATCTCACTTAAATAAATAGAAGAAAACACAAACAAAAAATTGGAAGAGATGAACCAATCCCTGAAAGAAAATAAAGACAACTAAGAAAAAGAAAACAAACAGGTGAAGAAACATTCTGGAAATTAAAAATCAAAATAGAAGCAATAAAGAAGGCAGAAACCAAGGCAAAGCTGGAAATAGAAAACCTGAAGAAATGAGCCGGAACCACAGATGCAAGCATAACCAAAAGAATGCAAGAGATGGAAGAGAGAATCTCTGGAGTGAAAGATTCAATAGTGGAAATAGTTATGTCAGTTAAAGAAAACACTAAAGCCAAAAAAGTCACAACAGAAAATGTCCAGGAAATGTTGGACACCAGGAAAAGACCAAACCTAATAATAACTGGAATCAAAGAAGGGGAAGAATACCTGCTCAAAGGCACAGAAAATATATTCAACAAAATCATAGAAGAAAACTTTCCCAACCCAAAGAAGGAAATGCCTATAAAAATACAAGAAGCTTACAGAACACCAAATAGACTAGACACCACCCCCCCCCAAAAAAATGTCTGCTCGTCATCTAGTAATCAAGCCAGCAAACCTAAAGAACAAAGAAAAATTACTAAGAGCTGCAAAGGAAAAAAGCCAAATTACCTATAAGGGCAGGCCCATCAGAATAACATCCGATTATTCAGTAAAAAAGAAAAAAAGAAAAAGAAAAAGAAAAGAAAGCAAGAAGGTCTTGGTCAGATGTTATACATACACTAAAAGAACATGGCCGCCAACCCAGACTGCTATACCCAGGAAAACTATCAATCACTATAGATAGAATAAACAAGATATTTCACTACAAATCCAGATTTAAACAATACCTATCCACAAATCCTGCCCTACAGAAAGCACTAGAGGGAAAATTCTAACCTAAAGAAACCCATGAAACCACAAACAATAAGACCACAGGGGGAAAAAACACAGGAAATAATAATTGGTCATTAATATCTCTTAATATCAAAGGACTCAATTCACATATAAAAAGACACACCCTAACACAATGGATAAAAGTAAAGAAGCCATCCTTCTGCTGTATACAAGAAACACACCTCAACTTTAAAAACGAACAGAACAAAGGCTTGGGAAAAAGATTTTCCAATCAAATGGTCCTAAGAAACAAGCTGATGTAGTCACCCTAATATCTAACAAAATAGGCTTCAAACTAAAATCAATCAAAAGAGACCAGGATGGACATTACTTATTAATCTCAGAAAAAAAAACCCACCAAGAAGAAGTCTCAATCCTGAATATTTATGCTCGAAACACAAGGGCACCTACATATGTAAAAGGAACACTACTAAAACTTAAACCTCACATCAAACCCCACACACTAATAGTGAGAGACTTCAATACCCCAATTCCACCCTTGGATAAATCAACTAGGTGGAAACTCAACAGAGAAATAAGGGGTCTAACAGATGTTCTGACCCAAATGAACTTAATAGATATATACAGAACCTTTCAGCCAAATACAAAGGAATATACATATTTCTCAGCATCCCATGGAATTTTCTCTAAAATAATTGGTCATAAAGCAAATATCAATAGGTTTAAAAAATGGGAGTAACTCCTTGTATCATATCAGACCACCATGGTCTAAATTTAGAGTTCAACAATAGCAGAAATCATAGAAAGCCTACAAACTCATGGAAACTGAACATCTCTCAATTGAATCACCACTAGGTCAAGTATGAAATTAAGCAAGAAATCAGAGATTTCCTAGAATTTAATGAAAATGAATCTACAACATACCCAAACTTATGGGACACAGTGAAAGCAGTGCTAAGAGGAAAATTCATAGCACTAGATGCCTATATGAAAAACCTACAGAAATCTCACACAAGACACCTAACAGCATAGCTGAAGGTTTAGAACAATTAGAAGCAAACTCACCTAGAAGGAGTAAATGGCAGGAAATAATAAAACTTAGGGCTGAAATCAATACAATAGAAACAAAGAGAATCATATAAAGAATCAAGGAATCAAAGAGTTGGTTCTTTGAAAAAAAATCAACAATATAGATATACTCTTATCTAAACTAATCAAAAAGCAGACAGAGCATATACAAATTAACAGAATCAGAAATGAAAAGGGGGACATAACAACAGACACCCAGGATTTATCAGGTCATACTTTGAAAGTCTATACTCCACTAAAATGGAAAACCTAAAAGAAATGGACAGCTTTCTGGACAGGTACCACTTACCAAAGTTAAATCAATTATCAGATTAAAGACCTAAACAGACCTGTAACCACAAAGGAAATTGAAGCTGTTATTAAAGTTTCCCAAGTAAAAAAAAAGCCCAGGACCATATGGATTCAGTGCAGAATTCTACCAAACATTCAAAGAAGAACTAATACCAATACTCTTCAAGCTGCTCCATACAGTAGAAACTGAAGGAACATTGCCGAACTCTTTTTATGAGGCCACAATCACCCTGATTCCTAAGCCACTTAAAGAAGCAACAAAGAAAGAGAATTACAGACCATTCTCCCTCATGAATATTGATGCAAAAATACTCAATAAAATTCTTGCAAACCAAATCCAACAACATATCAAAAAAAATCATCCACCACAATCAATAGGCTTCATTCCAGAGATTCAGAGATGGTTCAACATACGAAAAACTGTGAATGTCATCCATCATATAAACAAACTAAAAGAAAAAAAACACATAGTAATCTCATTAGATGCTGAAAAGGCCTTTGACAAAACCCAACTCTCCTTCATGATATAAGTTGTGGAGAGATCAGGAATTCAGGGAAAATACCTAAATATAATGAAGGTGATATATAGCAAGCCAACACCCAACATCAAACTATGGATAAAAACTCAAATGAATTCCACTAAATCAGGAACAAGACAAGTCTGTCCTCTCTTTCCTTATCTATTCAATATAGCTCTTGAAGTTTTAATTAAAACAATAAGAGAACAAAAGGAGATTAAGGGGACACAAATTAGAAAGGAAGAAGTCGAACCCTCTATTTGCAGATGATATGATCATATACATTAGTGACCCCAAAAATTCTACCAGGGAACTCCTACAGCTGATAAACACCTTCAGCAAGGTATCAGGGCACACTAACTCAAAAGAATCAATAGCCTCCTATACACTAACGATAAAAGGGCTGAAAAAGAAATGAGGGAAACAACACCCTTTGTAATAGCTGCAAATTGCATTAAATATCTTGGCATAACTCTAACCAAAGAAGAGGAAGACCTGTTTGACAAAAACTTTAAGACACTGAAGAAAGAAATTGAAGAGTGTATCAAAAAATTGTGTTGGGATTTTGCATTGAATCTGTGGATTGCTTTTGGTAAAATTGCCATTTTTACTGTGTTGATCCTACCTATCCAGGAGCATGGGAGATCTTTCCATTTTCTAATATACTTTTCAGTTTCTTTCTTCAGAGTGGATCAAACACCTGAACATAAACACAGAACAAACTGTGGTACATCTACACAATGGAGGACTACTTAGCAGCAAAAAAAAAAAAAAAAAAAAAAAAAGACATCCTAAAATTTGTGGACAAATGGATGGATTTGGAGAATATCCTTTTGAGCCAGATATCACAACTCCAGAAAGAGAGGCATCATAAGATAGGCAAGTTCACCAAGCTTCCCATGGGGCCAATGACTCTAAAACAATTGGCACCATAGGAGTTCAGACAAAAGTGTGAAAAATGTGCACCCCTCCATATGAGTCAATCCAGATAGGTTGATAGTTGACACATATATACATACAGATATAACACTGGTATTCATCAAATAGAATAGATATGTATAAAATAATTTAAAATATCAAAAAGCCTTGTTAGGCAGACATAGCAACCCCAATGATAAGAGAAGAGAGACAGGCAGATCCTTGGGACTCCCTGATCATCCATCCAGCCTTGCCCACTATCATCTTGAAGCTTGTAACAGACCTTGTTATGTGGGGTGGGTGTATATATATATATATATATATATATATATATATATGTATATATACACACACACACACACATATATACTCATGTGCGTGCGTGCACACACATGTACACATACACAAAGACACACAAACACACATACCACATACACATGTACACTAACACCACAAACACACACACATACACGTATACATGTGCCTGTGTGCAAACACACACACACACACACACACACACACACACACACACACCACACAGACACATACCACACATGAACACACACACACACATACATGTGCATGCACATACACACACATGCACACACATGCATGCATGTACATACACATATATGCACACGCACTCACACAAACATATACATGCCACCACCCACACACAATGCACACACGCCACCCACACACAAACACACACACGAGGAAACTTTACTACCACTCTCCCTGGAACAAGTTAACTCACAAGCGAAAACACAGTTAAAATATTCTTCTCGTGACAAGAGATGGAGAATGTCTACCAGCAATCTTGTGAGAAAGTCATCTTAGGCTGGATCCTCCATGGAAGCCTTTAGTTGAAGGCAGACTGCTCTACACCTTCACTGCAAGTCCAAGAGGAAGAAACACTGTATTTTTGACTCCTCTAAGCTGTGAAATGATAATTTTATTTATTTTTTTTTTATTAAGACTGGGTATAAGGCTGGATACTGGCATACTTGTTAACTCAAGAGCCACCTGCACCTACAATGCCATTAGCAGAAAATGAGCTCCTCTTGGTTAGCAATTCCTACCTCGTTCACACGCGATTCACTCTTCCATTCAATGGTGGGACACAGCTCAAATCTATAATTTTAGTTGTCAGAGAGTATAAAAACTTTGATCACTGAAGCTAGAAGGCACAGTGGGGTGTGAGTTAGTGGACCATTCTTCCTACCACATGTCTGCCATCTGATACCACACACACAAATGAATGTACACAAATAAATGTGTAATATTTTCCATTTGTTTACACTATATTTTGAAGGAATTCTCCCACAATTGCAAGGATTTTGTCTTTGTGATTGCAGCAGGTGGGTACTGCATCGTAACCCTTAGCTGAATATTTGTAGAAGCAAAGAAAGCCTGACAAAATGAAGAAACAAATAACAGTCTACTTAAACAACATTAACCATTTATAGAGCGGACTTTAGATGGCTAATGTTCCTACTGATACTCCTTTCTCTTCTTACCAGGTCCTCCTGTGCTCAGGTTCAGCTTAATTCACAAGAGCTAGTCTCCTCAGTTTACAGCTCTACCATAGCACTACCCCTTCACCCTTGAAGATGTTTCTCTCATTCCTTAGTAAAAATCTTCTAGAATGTGTTAGCATAGCATCCACTAGTAGGACACAGGCTGCTATTCACTCAGACTTACTTTTAAAGTTGTGTATCATATCAGAAAAATAGTAACGGGTACCAGCTTCAGTTGGGCAATGCTGAGTATGAGTCCTGTTTCTGTTGAAACTTCTGACCAATGAGAGGGGCGGACATCTGGGCTTCTGTCGAAAACTACTTAATAATCATGCCTTTTAAAGACAAGTGTTATGTATTAGTTTAGCCAACAATGTATTGAGGAAAGGAGAGTTGTCTTGCTTACACAACTAGGCCCCTTCTCAATAGGCTTCATTGTTTTCTTCTAATTGATCTGAGAATCACTGGCTGTTTCTTGCTCTCTCTGGAGACTGGCTTTTAGTCTTCTTCCTATGTTCAAATAAGCATGGCAAGAACTGTGATTGAATTCCTTTGCTATATTCTAACAAACTGATGACAACTGGAAGAATAAAATGTTGCTATTTCCTTTTAGATCACCAACAGGGGTGGCCAGAGGGGAGCTTGTATGGAATTTATTCTTTCCAGATGATTGTTGCCCATTGGTCCTGTCCACCACATAGTTTCCAATTTGTACCTTTTATTTGTAAGAGAATCATCAATAAACATGAATTCTTTGGATGGTGAGCTCTGTGTCCCCATTTAACTTTTTTGAGACAGAATGTTTGAGTTGCTTGCCCTATATCCTAGTCATAGGATCCAGCCCACCTCAAGCTATCATCAAAATAAGGTCTCTTCTCTTCTGTTTAGTGTCTAAACCCAACACTGATCCACTGTCTATTAGCCTATTCTGGGAATGTGATCCCATTCCAGACAAGAGAAATAATAAACAGGTAGTACTCAGGGGAAGCAGAGATACCCAAGCTTTATTCAGGGAAGATGGACATTTGAAGAATGAGCATATTGGAGTTATCTTAAATTTAGGTAAAACCAAAACAGTGCTATCATTGTTCCTCATGAAGGCCAACTCTACTTGGCAAAGAAGATAATAAATATAACATTAAGGAAAAGAAAAATAGAAGCGAGGTCACTCAGCTTTCTGATTGGACAGTGGAGCACATGGAGGATTTCTATGTGTCCTTAGAGACCGAGTAAACACTACCCAATAGATCCAACAAAATACCTGAAGGAATGAAAATTTATTGAGCATTTCCAAATCAACAGAGAGAGTTTCCTAACCTTGTGAAAACAGTAGATGTCACCCAGAGACACACATCTCAACTTTATGTAGAAGTGGTTGAATGCACAGAAATGGAATGATTTTGGCAGGCCATTCCTAAGGGACAATTGCTTGAAACATGACAAATCCAGCCCACCCTGGGAGACTGAGGTATACTACACAGTTCAAGCAGCTACAGGAATGATGTCTCCTAAGACTTAGTCTGTGGTTAAAGTGGGTAGATGCTAAAATAAATGTTGCTGCTTGGGATTATGGGAAACTAAGGAGCTTACTAGATCAAACCAAGAGGATCCTTGAAGCTTTTAACCTTCTTTCCAAAGTCAAGAAGTCACATATCTGAGGCTTTATGTTTATACTAAATGCTTCAGCTTGTGATGGACATTTGGAGGTCCAGTTCTCCCTCACTAGCTTGCCAGTCTGTATTTATTTGTAGGTTGTATCTAACTGATTGTACACCATCTCTATCCCATTGTGGTAGACCAGCACAGTTTGCTTTGTTAATTTCCTGGAGGTTGTTTGGAAACTGTCTCCAGACTGCAAACAACTGGGTTACGCTGAGCACATTGGGCACACCCCTCCTCCCGTGACTTGAGATAAAACTCCCATCTGTTGATTTAGGTGCCTAAAGAATTCTGATGGAAGATGGGTAGGCACAGAGACGAATGCAGGACAGGCACCCAGAGAGACTCTTAAAGCCATTTCTTTTTATGGAAATCTGATGCATTAACATATGGGTTGGACATTAGCAAAGAGAGAGAGAAGGAGGGAGGAAGAGAGAGAGGGAGAGAGAAAAAATAAAAGCAGGAAGTGTAAAAGAGGATAAAGGGAGGGAGAAACAGTCAGAGCAAGAAACAGAGTGAAAGTCAGTTCAAGTGGTGACTCTCACCCTTGGCAGGAGATCAGACAAGCAAGTTCCAGCCAATGTCAATTTCGCTTTATTGGACCACACTGTCTCAGGCAATTAGAAAAATATTTGTTAAACATCAGATGAGAAAAAGGAACATGGAGGCCAATAATGCACAACAATGTTTATAAGAGAGAAATCATGAAGTGGGAAGAATAAACACAATTATTCTATCAGCACCTCCTGTTCTAGAGGTGACTTAACTCACATGCAGAGAACAGGCCTGAGCACACGGCCAAAATGCTTCACTGCTGGCATCCTCCTACCATGTGCTTTTAAGATTCTAACAAGAAGAGCAACAACTCTTCTTGTTAGAATTAAAGAATACATATACACAACACACACACACACACACACACACACACACACACACACACACACACACACACATCTTATATAAACTCACACATGAAATAGCCATGGTTTGCTCCCAATCCACATCCAGTAAATAGCTAAACCTTCTTTCTCTGGTCTCTAATCTCTACAAGTCTATCTTCTTTTTATAGAACTTCTCTGTTATTTTCCACCCTTTATTTTAGCCAATTCCTTAAAATTATCAAATTCTACACATGCTCTTGCTATAAAATGTCCATGCAGTTTTTCTCATGTTACAATAAAACAAAATGGGACCAAAGGTAGTTTTTTGTATCTTCTGCTTCAGCCTAATGTCACCTATCAGGCTTTTCTGAAAAGGCAAATGCATCAAAATACATGCCAGGTTTTTGATGAAAAAATCTAATTACTATGAAATGCATATAAAGACTTTCTTTTGTATATAGTGACTTTCCAAGAAATGCTAAATTATTAAAAACTAAAACATCTACAAATCCCAACATGGATTCTATTCTTGACAGGTGAAATCCAGTTGACCCTCAGGATTTTTTTTTCTGCTTTTAAGGGAGAGGGAAAAATGATTACATACAATAATGAGTAAGGGATCTGTAGGCAAATCTAACAGAAGGCATGGATGTAAGCCTACAATGAGAGAAGATGAAAACAAATCCCAACTGCATATTAAACTGACTAGGGTGTGTGAGTAAGTGCATCATGTGTGTGGTATGTATACTTTTTGTGTGTGGTATGTGTACTGTTTGTGAGTGTGTGTGGTGTTTGTGTGTGTGCCTGTGTTTATGCATGTGTGTGGTATGTTTAAGTATGTGTGGTGTTTGTGTACGTGTATGTGTGTGTGGTGTTTGCATGTGTGTTATTTGTGTATGTGTGCACATGTGGCATCTATGTGTGTTTTGTGTTTGTGTGTGGTATTTATTTGTGTGTGATGCGTTTGTGTACGTGTGGAGTTTGTATGTTTGGTATGAGTGTGTAGTGTATTTGTGGTATGTGTGGTCTTTGTGTGTGTATATGCTTGTGATATGATGTGTTTGTGGTGTGTTTATGTGTTTGACATGTTTGTGGTATGTATGATGTTTGTGTGTGTGGTATGTACGGTGTTTCTCTGTGTGTGTATGTTTGTGGTATGTGTGGTATTTCTGTGTTCATATGTGTGGTGTGTGTATGTGTGTATGTGCGTGTGTATTTGGTGCATATTTCTCTGTGTAAACGTGCCTCTTTTTAGATCCAGATTCTGCTTGAAGAACTGCAGTCTTTGAAGTATTTATTATGCCGTCCCCCCCCATCAAAGCATAAGAAAGAGAAGCTTGTACGGGCATCTGGTCACTTTTTAAGTATTGTTATTGAATCACTGTTCTTGGAAGAGACTGATGTGGTGAAACATTTCTGCTAATTTCCCCTGAAGAATGTCACATTGGGTTATGTTCTGTGGGTGGTCATGTAATGAGACACTGGTGTCTGTCTATCACACGTACTGTATATGAAAAGAGGCGTAGATAAAGGTAACTTGAATTCCATCCCCCTGTGTTTATATGATGCTTATCATCATGCTAGCTAGACACCCAGGCTAGAAGTTTTATGACAAGTAAAAGTTCCACTTCCATTTATTTGAAATCAATGGGCACTGAAACTAGGCAGGCTTCTGAAGGGCTATTATGGCCTGATGGGCCATGGTCAGAAATGAAATGAATGACCCAACAGACAAGTTTTCCCGTTTCCTATAGTGTAAGTGGCTGTTGCTGTGGATGCCACTTGAAGCAAAACTTTTATTTTATAAGCACATCGTAAGCACATTCTGAGTATCTAGCATTAAAACTGTTTTAACCTAAATCAGTGACTTTTGTAAAACTGGCTAGTCACACTCCTAGTTTATTTTGAAGAATGATAGCATTGAAAATTTCCAAAAACAATATTTGGCTATTTTTTCCTATAGAGAAGAGTTGAAGCAACTCTCATGGAAGTGTGTCTATGAAGCATGTAAGCACTTGTAATGTGTATATGCATATGTGAGCATTAAAATACCTATTCATTTTGTAAGTAAATATAACATTTTTAAGGCTGAGCTCTAGGTTTTTTTCTCCCCATGGAGTTAACACAATAGCGTATGTTATTGATTAACTCCAAGCATTACTCAGCCCAACTGGACATTTACAAAGTCACATTATGACAGTAAGGGGACATGCAGAACATCTGTATTTTCTTTTGGGAAGTCTTTCACTTCCTTCCTCTTTCTACCCTCTGACTTCCGTTGTTTTCTTTCTGTCTTTAACTGTACAGAGGATGTTCTGGCACACAGATTTATTCATCTTGACCTCCGCTGTGGTTAATCCACCCGAGACGAAGATCAACTTCTGGCAAACATTGCTTCCTTTCCCCTCAGATCAAGAAAGACGCTCATCTAGTTGCTTGCATTCTCTGGCTTAGGTGTGCCTGAGAAAATCCCGACAGGAAAGAAAGAACCAGCATCTGTGACATGTCAGTCTCTGCACACTCACTGGGTACCACTTACACAGAGACACTGTGTTCAGTGATAAATATTTAATACTGTGTTCTGATATATTGGTCAACTGGGTACAATTCACTGCCTTGAAGCTCTGCAATACAAAAGAGGTTGTAAAGGATGCTGAAGAGTCTGCAGTCCACGTTTGCACACTCTGGTTCTGTTCTACCACCTTATGTCACAGAAACACATTTTTAATTCTCTTTGGGTAGGAGTAGATATGAATGTAAATTAATCGGACACACTAGCATCTAAGATGCCTGAAGGCTTAACCAATACCAGGATCTCACTGGGGCCATTGACTCTGACCTCTTTATCAAACCTTTCACCCAAGCTGCTAACAATGAACAAAACCAAGGCATCTGGTCTTTGTTTGCAGAAAGAGAGACCACCATCATGATTCTACAGGTTCCTAGAGAATCCTTGGATTTTAGAATCAAGAATGGAAAGATCAATTAATTCAGTGGTTCCCAAACTAAAAGTAACTCTTAAATTCCCCTTAGCAGCCAAAATAAAGCCCAGGCTCTCAAAATTCAGGCTTCTCTCACAATTAGGGAAATAGAATTTGGATGGCCAGAACCCAGCATCTCAAGGCTTTGTGCTAAATCTGAATATTTACTTGTCAGGTGCAGAAATTACTGTACAGGCCATACCAGTCAATATTCAGTGAGAGTAAAGACTGCAGACACCCTGGGCCTGGTTGTTCAGGTAGTTCTAGACAAGGTGAGTGAGCTCTGTCCACACGGCAGACCCTGCTAGACACTCTAGAAGATGGACTCTACCAACCCATTCCCCAGCTCAGTATTTTGCATTAGAAAATTTCAGAAATAGTGGGATCCCTGGGTCAAGAAAAACAATACTGAAGAAGTGTAGTGTCCTAGGCGGTGGAGGAAAAGGTTTATTCCATCTTACAAACTCTGCGTCCATCATCAAAGGGAACAGAACAGAAGCACATGAGGTAAGGACTGAAGAAGAGACCAGGAAGGAAAGCTGCTTACTGGCGTGCTCCCCAGCGCTGTGCTCCCCAACGCTGTGCTCCCCAACGCTGTGCTCCCCAACGCTGTGCTCCCCAACGCTTGCTTAGCTTCCTTTCTATAGAACCCAGAGCTACCTGCCAAAGGATGGCTGATCAGAGGTACTGATCATAGTGGGCTAGGTCCTTCCACATCAAACACTGGTCAAGAACCCACCCCCCCACATGCCCACAGGTCTGTCTGACAGAGATAATGCTTCACCTGAATTTTCCTCCTCCCACATGACTCTAGCTTGCATCCAGCTGACAAAACAACACTCCCAGACAGAAAAAAAAGTCACCCTCTTTTTTCTTTAAGTTAAGAGATAGAAACTATAAAGCACCAAGCAACAAGACAGGAAACCATCAACAAAACACTACAGAGCCTAAGCTCTGATACAAACACCCTATGAGAGGGAAGCCTTGTGAGAATTCTGTCATTTACTTGGCATGTTGGTTTCAGTTGTCATTTTTTGGATTTTGTTTGTGTGACCATATTGTTGAAATTTCCTTCTTAGATGCAGTGTCTTTGTCTCTGTGTTAGATAGGACTATCATGCAGCAGGCATTCTGGTATAGTTGTCCTGGTGCCGAGTCACATATCTCTCTACCCCCACCCCCACCCCGTGATGCCACAGCTGGAAACTACTACTTAGGAATAAGATAGAGAATGACAAAAAGTGAGCTATTCGCTGGTAGGTCAATGTGTTTATCTTCCTTATGTAACACATACACTATGCCTATCCATTCCCATGATAAAAGTATAATTGTAGAGTAAACCAAACAAAGCAAGCAGGTTAATGCTTGAAATGTACAAAATAACTATTGGAGCTCATGATAATCTGATTGGGCAAAAGTTGAGGTAGGGGAATGCAGGTGAATGAGGCTTAATAAGACCATGGTCAGTGCACAGGAGAGGAAAAAGGTGCAGATCAACCACTGACAATGGAATAAAGAGAAGCTCCCTCCTGGCCCACAGCTAACTAAGAGGTGAGTGACATCCAGACCCTGAGGCCAAGCTGAGACCGTGGTCTCTGAACCTCGGCCTGGGGACACTGTCCTCGCTACCCCACCCACGCCCAACCCTGCCCTAAACCAAAGAAACCTGAGAAAGCCACCCCAAACACAATCCCCAGGAAAACACAGCTCTAGGAACATCTGATGGGTCAAACCATTCCCAAACTGCAACCTACATTATCACCCACGGACAATGGATAAACAGAAGACCCTCCTGGTCCATAGCTAACTAAGAGCTAACTAAGAGCCCCCAGGCTCACAACTGACTAAGAGCCAACAAAGAGTGAACTGAGGAAGCAATGGGCAGATGCCAGTGTAAGAATACATATAAGAATATAAAGAACAACATGACACCCCCAGAAGAAGCTGATGGCTCTACAACATCAAGATCTGAGCATAACAATGGAGAGGAAACAGAAGGATACATTAAAAACAACTTTATGAAGATAATAGAAGATTTGAAAGAAGATATAAAAATTTTCTTAAAGAAATAGATGACAATACAAACAAAAAATTGGAAGAGATGAACAAATCCCTGAAAGAAAATAAAGAAAACCAAGAAAAGAAAACAAAACAGGTGAAAGAAACATTCCAGGAAGTAAAAATTGAAATAGAAGCAACAAAGAAGGTGCAAATCAATGCAAAGCTGGAAACAGAAAACCTGAGAAATGGACTGGAACCACAGATGCAGCATAACCAACAGAATGCAAGAGAGGGAAGAGAGAATCTCTGGAGTGAAAGATTCAATAGTGGAAATAGATAGGTTAGTTAAAGAAAACACTAAAACCGAAAAGTCATGACACAAAATGTCCAGAAAATCTGGGACACCATGAAAAGATCAAACCTGAGAAAATTGGAATCAAAGAAAGCCAGCTCAAAGGCACAGAAAATATACTTAGCAATAATTATATCAATAATATCAATAATAATAATGTGTGAATACCCATGGGACTTAGAAAACTATAATTACTCTTAAGTATTTTACACACCAGATATTCTATAGTTCTTTGAGGTGGATTGTGGTGATTTGAATGATGCTGTTCCCCATAGGCCCATAGGTAGGGCACTGTTAGGAGGTGTGGTCTTGTTGGAGGAAGTGTGTCACTGGGGGCAGGCTTGGAGGTCTCAAAGCTCAAGTCAGGCCCAGTGTGGCTCTCTCTCTTCCTGATACCTGCCAATTCAGATATAAGATTCTCAGCTCTTTCTCCAGCACCACGTCTGTCTGCACATCAGCATGCCCCCTGCCATGATGTTAAGGCACTAAACCTCTGAACTGTAAACCAGCCACAATTAAATGTTTTCTTTTATAAGAATTGCTGTGGTCATGGTGTCTCTTCACAGCAATAGAAGCCCTCACTAAGACATGGCTCCATTACCTTTTCTACACCAACTATGAAGGCCTCAGTGGTTCAATCCCAGCAAGCTGATAGATCAGCCAGCACTTTGGGACCCACACTTGAGATTTCTGCTCAGACTACATTCTCTGAGCCACTTAACCAACCATGAACTTGTCCTTTAGATCACATGATCTCTTGTTTATTTACCTCTTTATTTTCTAACTTTTATTAATGAGCTAAAATTTCCACTTCTAACCTTGCAGCATTGTTTCATATATGTACCATGTGATTGAATAAAATGACAAGAAATAGAGCTCAGATGGGACCCTTTGGCTAGTCCATCTCCCATCTAGCTATTTATCTCAGTGTCTCCATGTTGGAGCAGTTGGTCTCTGCTCTCTGGACCTTCCTCAAGACTCTCATATCTCTTAGGCAGAGGTCCATAAGACTGGCTACCAATGCAGCTCTGTGATCCAGGAAGCAGGAGAGTCTACAACCCAGCAGCTAGACCAGAGCATGCAAGCTGCAGCTGACCTTTCCCTTGCCTCCTGGGTACATGTAGATCATACCAGGAAGGGCAATGAGCAGAGTCCTCCTTCCCAGGACCTGTCTTCTACTGGATGCTTACAGAACTCTGCCACCAAGGTTTCCTTTCCTTGGTTTTTAATTTAGCCCAGTGCCTAGAGAAGAATCAGGAGGTTGTATCAAGCAACAGGGAATTGCCTTTGAGGATGTAGCATGTTATGGTTTAGAATCAGTACTGATGCAGGACTTCTCCCAGTGGTGCCCCTGAACCTTTCATTTTGCCACGAGTCTCAACCATCTTTTTTTCTTCCTTTATTAGAACTGTGCAGCTGTCAACTGGGAAGTCTCTTTATCACGTAATCTGCTAAAACAAAGTTCACATTTATCTATCCTTCCCAGAGGTCTTCTGCTTTAGCTTAACTTTACATCCATTTAAGTGGGATTTTAATACATATTTTCTAGAAAAGAGTGTGACATAAATTGCCAGTGAGGGAAGAAGGTGCTTCTTCTCCAGGCAGGCAGAGTTAAGCATGTCTCTGGCTGACCAGAGGCGAGAAGAACGAGGACCCGCCACAGAAGGAGCCATCCTCAACTTGTGCTCTTACCGGCCATTGGGAGAACTTGCTTGTTGCCAAAGGTGCAAAACAGTTTTGGCAGGAAAAGAGTAGATTGGTTTTCCACAAATAATACTAGGACATTTTTAAAAACATCCTGCAAAATGATGGGGATTAATTTAAAATATATTGGATTCAAACATGAATGTGAATATTTATAGTTAACCAGTTAGAAAAAGGTGCCAAGGCAGTGTAAAGGAAACTTTACTGACTTGGGATAATAAAATTATTAATCTACTTGCAAATAAATAAAATTGGACTTCTGCCTTATAAATCAATAAAACTGACTAAAATATGGATCAAATACCTAGATTTTATACTTAAAACTGTACAACTTCTAGAAGAAAAATACATACAGACCTTTGTTCCCTTAAATTGGACAATGGTTTTTTAGATGTGAACCTCTAATATCATAAAAATATGAATTATTCTTTGCAAAAAATGAACACTTGTACTTAAAAGACTCTGAAAAGATAAGCCACGGAATGGGGCAGTTTACAAATGTTAGAGCTGATAAGCACTCTGCGTTGTGAATATATGAGGAACCTTTACAAATCAAGAATAAAAAGACACCCCCACTTTTAGCTTGGCATAGCTATTTCTTCAAATAGTGACACTTAAGTGCTCACCAGCTCATGACAAGGCGTGTGAGGTTGTTCACTGATGGAAAGCCCCAGTCAGAAGATGCTGTCTCACACCAGCTAGAATAGTTATGCTTTTTTGTTTGTTGTTTTAGAGAATGACACACATTGTAAGGGACAGAGTGGAGAAATAATTAGAACATGTGTCTTTTGCTTGCAGGAATGTGAAATTGTACAACTAGCTTTTAAAATAAGCTGGTGATTCCTAAGAGGTTAAGGAGCTACCATAAAACTCAGCAATTCAACTAGAGAATTGAACATATATATTTATACAAACATCTATGTGTGCACATGCATTGTTATATTTATAATAGACATATATTAAAATAGTCAAAGTCTCTTTAACTGACAAATTAATAAGCAGAGTATGTTGTGTCAAATAATAGACTTTTAGAAATAGAAGTAAAATGTATGCTAACTACAGCAAAGATTGAATTTGAAAACATACTGCCCAAGAGAAGCTGAAAATCAAAGGCTAGATGCATTTATGTGGATATCTAGGGAGACACAGACAAAAGGTGAACTGGTACTTTTTTGAGCTCCATTTGAGAACATCCACTAACTACAAATAAGTACAAAGGGCCACAGCAAAGTAATAAAAATAATGTTTGAAAGTTATGTTGTAATAGTAGTTTTGTATCTTGACAAATTTACTAAAATTATTGGAGTCTTAAAATGGATACATTTTATGCCATGAAAATTGAACCTCAATAATCTTTTTGGAAACAAAACCAGAACCAAACATGAAGGAACACCTACTTGAAAGAACTGTAATTCCCAATAGTGTGTTGACTGACACTATAGGATAATTGTGAGTATGGGGCCAGTAGCCGGTGGTACCCAGGCTGAGAAGCTGGCAGCCTGAAGAACAGAACTTCCCTGATCCTGAGAGGGAATAAGTTAGAGAAAAATCCTGGCACATAGAGATTTTTTGCTCATGTCTTCACAAAGTCTCCCAAATAGTAGCTTCTTAGTTAGAGTCCTTTTTGCTATGGTAAAACACCACGGCCAAAAGCCAGTGAGATAGGCAAGAGTTCATTTAGTTGCATATTCTGAATCTGTATCTGTTGAGTGAAGCTAAGAGCTGGAACTTGGAGGCAGGAGCTGATGTAGAGGACATGGAAGTAAGCTGCTCATGGCTTTCTCAACTTGCTTTATCCAGGACCACCAGCCCAGAGGAGGTAATGGCCATAGTGAACTAGGCTCTCCCACATCAATCACTGATCAAGAAAATGCACCACAGGCTTTCTCACAAGCCCATCTGGTAGGGGCATTTTCTCAATTGAAAATCACTCTTTCCAAATGACTCTTACTTGGGTCAAGTAATGTAGAACTAACTAGAACAGTAGCTTAAGATTCGCTCACTAAATCCTTTGTGTGGATTACTTTAATTTTCACAGAACACTATGAAGTATTCATTGATTTTTTTTTATTGTTTTCTATGTTTCAGAAAATGAAACCCAAGAAAGAGTTGGATAACTTACTAAAATTAAATAACAGCAAACACCACATCTGAGATCCCAGAACCATGATTTTATCTTGTTTAGTGTTCTGGTACTGAGCAGACAATACATATTCCAAGATGCAAAAAACTTGAACATGATGGACTTATCAAAGATGTCCTTTAAGGAGATACCATTTCAGGGTATGTGAATAGTTTTCTAAATCATTAAAAGATACCCATACAAATGAGTTTGTCAGGAAGCATATGCATTCCAACAAGGCATGTTACAATCCATGCCATCAAGCAAATGATTATGCCTGGGTACTCATCCTGGCCTCTTGTACCTCAGTCTTTTCTCTGTTGCTAGTTTATAGTTATTTGTATCTCCCAATCTATATATATTCAAAGTTAGGATATTTATACACTCCCCAAAGAAGTAAGATCATTGATGTCAATGCAGAGCTACAACACACCCAATTCTTAAGTGCACTGCACATCCAATAGAAAAATCCTCAGGAAACATTACTGCAACAGATTGTCGAAAAGAAAGACTTGAAGGCTGATCTGTACTGCTTGCTAGTATGAGCCGTTCACCCAACTTTTCTCTTCAGAAAGCAAATGTGAATGTAATAACTCAGACATTAGCTTCATTTTAAAAGAGAGATAGAGAGATTTGAGCTGAACTTCCAGATCTGCAAGATAGCTGATTTTCTTGGCTACAAGCCTACCTAGAACCAAGCAGAATCCCTTTTAGCAGAAAGTAGTCTTCAAATTCATACCTTTCTATTTTTTTGACATATGTGCCCAGTAGTCAATACAAAAGCAAATGTGTGAACATACACTAAAATATCTGCAGGTAAGATGATACAGGGCCAGAGGTGACTTTAGAGCAACTGAGGAGCTGGGAATTGGATGGAGCTTATGGAAAGAAGAGTCACCATGTAGTCACTGGAGTTGATCATAGACATACAGTTTGTCCACTGAGTCACCTTCTTTTTAATGTTTGAACATTTTCAGAAGTCTTTTAAATAATACCCCAAGACTCTCTTTTTCTTAGGGCTAACAAGCATACTTAATATACTCTGGTTAGAATAACAGCTATGTCTCAGGTATATCATATTTTATAAATGGAATTAATGCACTATAATTCTACTCAAAGCTAAACTATCAAATTAATAAAGTCCATAAGTGAACACTGAGGGAGAAAGGGAACAAAGAGCGTAGGAGTTGGAGGAAGAGGTAGAGTGTCATGGAACTCTGTCTTCCAGACATGGCGTGTTCATTGTATTCAGGAATTCACAGCAGCCACGACCACTGGAACAAGACATGAATAAGATTGGCTCCACCCCTTCCCAAGTATATATACATAGACAATGGCAGCTAGAGAAGGAGAGACATTTTCTTCAGTGGTGTAGGCGTTGGTAAGTTGTCCATTCTCCTAAAAATAATCCCTCACCTATTCTTCTACCCTAAGTAAACTCACTGAATGATTGTGGTGAGTCTGATAAAATATAATATGTGCACTTGTGAAAATGTCACTTTGAAACTCATTGTCATATGTGATCAATACATGCTAGATAAATAAATAAACAAACAAATAAGTAAATAAATGAGTCACTCACTTTTAAGGCAAAGTTTCTTCTCCGATCAGGCATTCTATTTGGTCCACTAAGAGGCCTTTTCTGCTTTTCCCTGATGGGTTATTCTGGCTCCATTTGGTGCCCTGGATTCTGCATTTCTGACTTGGTTTAAATACCCTTTACCAGCTGAAGCTCAGATTGCTTCCACAATCTATGTCCAACCTCACAATGATCTTTGTATCAAAGACTGCGAGCAATAAAGACCAGGTAGGTAAAGGAACTATAACCAAGTGTTCTCCAGAATGATGAGGTTAAGTCAGAGGCCTCACCCAGTACACAGAGGGCTATACTTGGCCTCCAAGAGTCAAGAACAGAAAGGAGCTACAGAGTCTTTGGGTTTCTATAAATGCATTTGAGGATAATTTTCCACTTTCCAATGTAGTATAGTTTGTAAGAATCATAGAAAATAGTCAGTGAAACCCCTTTGCAAGCTGGGAGGCACCATAATTGAAAACTATGACCTTAATGTGCACCACTCTCTGTGTGAATGGAAGGTGACTTTCCTCCAGTCTTCACCAACATTCTCTCGTAAGCTAAGATTAAATCCCACCACCGTTTTTATTGTGTATTAGTTTTACAAAATCAGACCAGGCCAAATATACTACTATCATAATTGAGACTTCAAAAAATTAGAATGATTTAAGAACATTTGGAAAATTAAATGGTGAGGCTTTAATTAAAGCTTATTATCTGCCTAACAACATAGTAAAGTTACCTATAACTCAGTACCTCTTTGGTATTGGCTTTAAGTGATTTTCTTTCAAAAGAAAGTTTAGTTGTAGAGAAACAGGTATTGATTTCTTTTGAGAATAAGATTAAAGACATTAAAATTATAATATCAAAAGAAAAACTGCATTTTTCTTGAATTCCAGATGGTAAACTGTGGGTTTCCTAGTCCTCCAAGGTATGTCTCTGTGTCTGGTGACTGTTTATTCTGGCTTTTATTAATAAGACAAAGGTGATTTCTTGGAGTTTGACTCCAGTGGAGGAAGGCAAACACAGAGCTCTTCTAGTAAGGTTTAGGGAATTAAAAACTCAGCTTTTTTTTCCTTATCCCCCAAGGATCAGCCTATTCCCTGATACCTTCTCTGGTCCTTTACATGAAATCCTCTGTGAGCACACATTTGTTAGAGCGGGTATGGTTCCCCTGTTTCAGATTATCTAGTGCATATTGCAGAACCAATGTGTGTATTTTTCTTCTCCATGGGTCATTTCATTGGCACATACCTAGGCAGCGGAAAGAACCAACAATCATGGTTGCCAGTCCACTCTGCATGATGTTTGCCTTTGGGTCTGCCTACTAATTTAAAAGCTAGTTTAGGATGAATGTCTATTTTTTAAACTTCTCTTTAGCCAAATTTAACTTGGCTTATCTATTGCTTAGTATAATTAGCTTATCATTACTTTTTATTCATTCTTTACAAACAAATAGCCTCACCAAACTATAAATTATATTTTATACCATGTGAACTTGCAGACACTTACAAACTGACAGTTCAGGCCTGGGAGACACTCAGCAAGTATAAGCACTGACCTGTCAACCTGAGTTGACTCCCAGAATCCATGCAAAAGTAGAAGGAGAGAATCAACTCCACAAAGTTGTGCCATGACTGTGCATAAATCCTGTGGCACATGTATGCCCACCCAACACCACACACACAAACACACACACACACACACACACACACACACACACACACACACATGATAGAGAGAGAGACAGAGAAGAAAATAAACAGAAACAATGTATTAATGACAAAGGGATATGGATTCATAAGAATGCAAATCAATATTCTATCAGTAAATATTTTTCCTTGAGTTTATTTCTACCAGTATTGGGAGAATAGCGCAAATGTTTCCAAGGTTAACGACAAAGAGAAAACTATATTGAATTCAGTTTGGGGCCTTGTTTTGAGGAAGATTTTTGTATCAAAAGTAAAAGCAAATAAATTTTTATATGTTTCTCCATGAGTGAACCCTTTTAGACATGCAATCACCATCTAATGTTTTATTTTCTGCACATGTGCATGTACACACACTTGTAACACATAATTACACATGATCACCTTAGCTGTGACTTACATTTTGAATCACTTCAGGCAGTGTTCAGAACATGCTACCTTGGTGGTTCTATCTCCCCAGCCAACAGTTTCAGTCTTCCTCACCAGACAAGGTCAATTCAGTCCAGTAGTTTGACTAATTTTCCTCTAACTGCTAAGCTCACTTTTTCCCCTCATCCTGATACCCAAATCTTCAACTACGTCTGCAAAGCAATGGCCTTGGGATGTGCTGGCCAGGGTTGGAGGGAAGGAGCTCTGGGCACTGCCCACTTCTTGCTCGAGTTTCAGTTTCTGGAAGGCATCCTCTTACTAACAGAACCAACAGGGTGGGCATCATTGTACTGTGTGTGTGTGTGTGTGTGTGTGTGTGTGTGTGTGTGTGTGTGTGTCAGTCTACAGCTCTAACCTCATTGAAGGGTCTCCTGTTTCTAGCTTCAGACAGACTCAGGAAGTCTTCTTCAGCAGTTGCCTTTCATCATTGGCTCACAATCTTGTTCTTTGCAAGATTTGAAAAACATTTTAGAAAATTTATTTATGACTAACAATCAAAGCTGTGCCTTTCCAAGCTTTTTGGAGTATTCTTTTTTTAATTACCATGATTTTATCGTAATTTCACTTTTTAACAAATATGCCTTCAACAGCAAGATGTCTGCTTGCCCACATACATGTCCAGGTAAGTACCAGGATTAAGTGGTAATGGGAGTTAAGCAATTGTTTATATATTGTATAATTATGTAGTTGTGACTCTTTGTAGCATGTTATTACGAAGAGCTACAGAAGCGCATGGTTTTTGAGTACAGATTGATAAATTCAAGCATGGCAGAGTCAGTAATTGGAATCATCTACTTCATGTGGAAAGACCCTCAGAAGCCTTCTGCTTTCTTTCTAATGTCTTTCATTATTTTTAATGTTCATATAACCTCAAACAATAATATCTTGACACGTATCTTCCACTTAAAAAGAGAAGAGGTGTGTGGAGAAGGCTCAGTGGGTAAAATACCTGCCCTTGCAAATAAGAGAACCTCAGTTCAGATGTCTAGAACACAGAAAGACACTGGCCACATGACTGTATAGTCCTATAATCCCAGCTTTCCAGGGCCCTGGGAATAAAAACAGATGCATCCCTGAAACCATCAGTCAGCCAGTCTAGTCCATCCCTTAAACAGTAAGAGACCTTTTCTCAGAAAGCAAAGGTAGAAGACCGTGAAAGAAGGGTAAGTCGGCTTCAAGCATCCACACAAAAAAGCTTGAAGAACCTCAGGCATCAAGACTTTTGGTCTTCTACGCCTCTATTCATGTAACCTGGCTCTCCTCAACACATGTGAACCTTTTTTTTTTTTTTCAATTTTATTTTCATTTTTAAAATGTCATCTCTATAAATGTACCCCCTGCTCCCCCTCCACTCCCCCTCCCAATCCCTCCCAGTCAGCCCTCAGCCTCACTCCTCTCCATCCACCCTCCCCTCCCCACAAAAGGACAAGAAGTCCCAAGGTGGGCCAGCCCAGCACAGCACATCCACTCCAGACAAGTCCAATTCACTCATCCCAAAGTCAGTGCTGGGTTGGGTGTTCCTCTATAAGGAATGGGCTCCAAGGTGCCATCCCATGAACAGGAACACAGTTTGATCCCTGTAGTAAGAGGTTTCTGGCCTGGACTTTCGGGCCTTGCCTCAAGGTTTGGGACCACAGACCTGCAGACCCGCAGACCCGCAGGCCCACAGAGACACACAGATGCCTTCAATAGTTTTAGGCTGATCAGCCTCAGGCCCAGGCATATCACTTGCTAGCTCTCTACCCTTCATCTAACCCATGTCTCTTGTTCAGCCATGCGGCTCAGTACCTTTCTTTAGAGCAGCATAGTTGTCCTCTGCTTCTTCCAGCTTCTCTCTGGCGTTCTGCTCTGTGCTTCCTGTTCTCAGTTCTTAGTCTGGTAGCCTCGCCCACACTTCCTGCCTGTCTTTGGCCCATCAGTGCTTTTTATTAAACCAGTGGGTGGGACAATTATTTACCATGAAACAACACAATACCCCTACAGATCCCACCTTTTGTGGCTCCACACACTGCTCATGCCAGTCAAAAGCCATCCACCCCTGGAGGGCCGAGCTCCCCCTCCTGATATATATCCAGGGGCAACTCCCTATTCAGTGAGCTCCCCAGAGGTCCAGCCAGCATCACCATGGGAACCTTCTTCATAACCCTATCCCCCCTGCTCATTCAGCTTCTCTTATCCCCATCCTCAGATGGACCAGAAGCTCTGCCCAGTGCTCAGTCATGGATCTCTGCCTCCACCCTCATTCCCTGTTGGGTGTAGGTTCTGTGATGACACCTAGGGTGTTTATTTATTTGATTATAGGGGAAGTTCCATTTAGGCACCCCCTCTACCACTGTTTAGAGACTTGACCAGGGACATCCTCCAAGTTCCTGGATATTTCTCTAGTACCCAGTCTCTTTCCAACCCCACATTGACTTCCTCTATCGAGATCTCCATCTCCCTCCATCTCCCTCTTTGCTCCTCTCACTCAACCATCTCCTTCTTTCAAGGTTTGTTCCCGAGTCCTCTTTCTTGAAACCAATTTGCTAAGGTGATCTTCTCTATGTCGTTTTCTTAGGGGAATCTCTGGATGTCTCTCTTAAAAGTTCCTTCTAATCCCAAGCTGTTCAGGGGTTGTGGTTTGCAGCTTGGGTATTGTTTGTGTAAAATCCACTTATGAATGAGCACATCCCATGTCTATCTTTCTGGGCCTGTGATACCTTGCTCAGGAGGATGTTCTCCAAGCCCAATCATTTTTTCCTGAAAATTTTAGAATGTTATTTTTATTTTACTGCAGGGTAGTACTCCATTGTGTAGATGTACCAATTTGTTAGTCCATTCTTCAGTTGAGGGGCATCTAGGTTGTTTCCAGATTCTTGCTGTTATGAATAATGCTGCTATGAACATAGTTGAGATGATGCCTTCGGGGTATGAATGTGCCTCCTTTGGGTATATGCCCAATAGTGGTATTACTGCATCCTTGGGGAGATTGATTCCCAGTTTTCTGAGGAACTGCCATATTGCATTCCAGAGTGGCTGTACAAGTTTACACTCCCACCAACAATGGGAGAGTGTTCCCCTTGTTCTGCTTCCTCTTCAGCATAAGTTGTCATCTATGTTTTTTAACTTAGCCATTTTGACCAGTGTAAGGTGGTATCTCAAAGTTTTTTTGATTTGTGTTCTTCTGATGACTAAAAATGCTGAGCACTTTTTAAAGTGCCTTTCAGCCATTTGTAATTCTTCTGTTGAGAATTCCCTTTTTAGCTCTGAACCCCATTTTTTAATTGGTTTATTTAGGTTTGGGGGCTCTAATTTCTTGAGTTCTCTATATATTTTATAGATCAGTCCTCTGTCAGATGTAGGGTGGTAAAGATCTTTTCCCATTCTTTAGGCTGTCGATTTGTCTTATTGACTGTGTCCGCTGCCTTACAAAAGCTTCTCAGTTTCACGAGATCCCACTTATTGATTGCTTTTCTTAGTGTCTATGCTACTGGAGGGTATTGGAGTGTATTGACCACTTTCTTTTCTATCAAGTTCAGTGTATCTGCGTTTATGTTGAGGTTTTGAATCCACTTGGATTTGAGTTTTGTGCAGGGTGATAGATATGGATCTATTTGTATTCTTCTACATATCACTATCCAGTTATGTGAATACCATTTGTTGAAGATACTATCTTTTTTCCATTGAATATCTTTGGCATCTTTGTCAAAACTCAGTTGTTCATAGATGTGGGAATTAATGTTGTGGTCTTCAATTTGATTCCATTAATCCACAAGTATGTTTTTTTTGTGCTAGTACCAAGGCTGTTTTTATTACTGTAGCTCTATAGTATAGCTTGAAGTCAGGGATAGTGATTCCTCCTGAAGTTCTTTTATTTAGCAGGATTGTTTTGGAAACCCTGAGTTTCCTGTTATTCCATATGAAGTTGAGTATTGTTCTTTAAAGGACTGCAAAAAAATGTGTAGAGATTTTATGGTGATTATATTGAATCTGTAGATTGCTTTTGGTAAGATGTTCATTTTTACTGTTGATTCTGCATATCCAGGAGCATGGGGAATTTTCTGATACCCTCTTCAACTTCTTTCTTCGGTGACTTAATGTTTTGTCAAGTAGGTCTGCTACTTCTTTGGTTAGAGCTATGCCAAGATATTTAATGCAATTTGCAGCTGTTATAAGGGGTGATGTTTCCTTTATTTCTTTTTCAGCCCTTTTATCCTTAGCAAATAGTGGGGTAATTGACTTTTTTGAATTAATCTTGTATCCTTCTACCTTGCTCAAGGGGTTTATTAGCTGTAGAAGTTCCCTGGTATAATTTTGGGCATCACTTATGTATACAATCATATATCATCTGCAAAGAGAGATAGTTTGACATTTTCCTTTCCAATTTGTATCCCCTTAATCTCCTTTTGTTCTCTTATTGCTTTAGCTAAAACTTCAAGAATTATATTGAATAGATAAGGAGAGAGAGGATGGTCTTGTCTTGTTTCTGATTTTAGTAGAATTACTTTGAGTGTTTCTCCATTTAGTTTGATATTGGCTGTCAGCTTGCTGTATATCACCTTTATTATATTTAGGTATATTCCCTGTATTCCTGATCTCTCCAGGACTTTTCTCATGAAGGAGTGTTGGATTTTATCAAAGGCTTTTTCAGCATCTAATGAGATTATCATATGTTTTTTTTTCTTTCAGTTTGTTTATATGATGGATGACACTCACAGTTTTTCATATGTTTAACCATCCTGCATCTCTGGAATGAAGCTTACTTGATCATGGTGGATGATTTTTTTTTGATATGTTGTTGGATTTGGTTTGCCAGAATTTTATTGAGTATTTTTGCATTAATATTCATGAGGGAGAGTGGTCTATAGTTCTTTTTCTTTGTTGCATCTTTGAGTGGCTTGGGAATCAAGGTAGTTGTGGCCTCATAAAAAGAGTTTGGCAATGTTCCTTCAGTTTCTAATTTATGGAACACTTTAAGGAGTATTAGTATTAGTTCTTCTTTGAGCGTCTGGTAGAATTCTGCACTGCATCTGTCTGGTCCTGGGCTTTTGATTATTTTGGTGACTTTTAATTGTTTTGCTTCAATTTCCTTTGGGTTTATAGTCTGTTTAGGTCTTTGATCTTGATTTAATTTTGGTAAATGGTACCTGTCCATAAAGATGTCCATTTCTTGTAGATTTTTCATTTTAGTGAGGTATAGATTTTCAAAGCATGACCTGATAAATCTCTAGATTTCCTGGGTGTCTGTTGTTATGTCCCCCTTTTCATTTCTGATTCTGTTAATTTGGATATTTTCTCTCTGATTCTTGGTTAGTTTGTATAAGGGTTTATCTATCTTGTTGACTTTCTCAATGAACCAACTCTTTGATTTGTTGATTCTTTGTATTGTTCTCTTTGTTTATATTGTAATTGATTTCAGCCCTAAGTTTGATTATTTCCTGCCATTTACTACTTCTAGGTGTGTTTGCTTTTAATTGTTCTAAACCTTCAGCTATGCTGTTAGGTGTCTTGTGTGAGATTTCTGTAGGTTTTTCATATAGGCATCTAGTGCTATGAATTTTCCTCTTAGCACTGCTTTCACTGTGTCCCATAAGTTTGGGTACGTTGTGGATTCATTTTCATTAAATTCTAGGAAGTCTTTGATTTCTTTCTTAATTTCTCCCTTGACCTAGAGGTGGTTCAGTTGAGAGATGTTCAGTTTCCATGAGTTTGTAGGCTTTCTGTGATTTTTGTTGTTGTTGAACTCTAACTTTAGACCATGGTGGTCTGATGTGATACAAGGAGTTAGTCCCACTTTTTTGGTATCTATTTAAATTTCCTTTATGTCCAAGTATGTGGTCAATTTTAGAGAAAGTTCCATGGGGTGTTGAGAAATATGTATATTCCTTTGTGTTTGGGTGGAAGGTTCTGTATATATCTATTAAGTCCATTTGGGTCATAACATCTGTTGGATCCCTTATTTCTCTGTTGAGTTTCTGTCTGGTTGACCTATCCAAGGGTGAAAGTGGAGTATTGAAGTCTCCCACTATTAGTATGTGGGGTGTGATATGAGGTTTAAGCTTTAGTGGTGTTTCTTTTTATATATGTAGGTGCCCTTGTGTTGGGGCATAAATATTCAGGATTGAGGCTCCATCTTGTTGAATTTTTCCTGAGATGAATAAGTAACATGCATCCTGGTCTCTTTTGATTGATTTTATATTGATCTATTTTGTTCGATATTAGATATAATTATTGCTAATAATATATTAGATATAATTATTATATAGTACATTATGGAATTATTTGTACCTTAAAGATTTCCACTTTCTTACTTTATCATATGTAAAAATTAATGTTATTCAATAACAGCCACTAAAATATCTGATATTTGTTGACTGAATATTAAACATACTAATTAAGTGGTGTTTTGATCCATCATTGCACTTCTGAAAAGGTGAGTATAAGGAAACTAAGCCCTCCAAATTGAAAGTAATGTATATTATTTCAGTAATATAGGTGTGTTGGTTTGAATGAGAATGTTTCACATAGGTGCATACATTTAAATGCTTAGTCACAGATGGTGAAATTGTGTAGGAAGGACTAGAATATGTGGCTTTATTGGAGTAGGTATGCAATTTTTGAAAAAAGTGTGTCACTGGGAATAGGCTTTGAAGTTTCAAATGTCCAGGCTAAGCCCATCCCACTTTCTACCTGGGGATCAGGATGGCACTCTCAGCTCCTTCTCCAGCACCATGCCCACTGGCTTCCCAGCTTCCCACCATGAGGGTAAAGGGCTAACCCCCTGAAACTGTATGCAAATCCTTAGTTAAATGCTTTCTTTTGTGAGGGTTTCCTTGGCTGTGGTGTCTTCTCACAGCAATAGGATGGTGACTAAGATAAAATGGTAGCTAGGTGATTTAGTGAAATAGTGAATTAGAACACATTACTCTTGAGATATTTACATACATATGACTTTGTTTTATGAAAAACAATTCTTAGCAATAAAAGTAGGACAAAGGAACAATGACATTATTATTATAATAGCTGTGTTTCTTAGGAAGTAAGTACAAGTTGTGTGACAATTACAAGCATGATTGATTGCTGACATATTCTCTTTAGAGTGTGAGCTACCTGTGAGTTTAATTTGTATGTGTGTATAAGAAATATTTGTATAAATGGAGGCTAATCTACCTTCTAGATTTTTTCCTATAATTTTATTTTCTAGATGCACCAGAATCTCCCAATGATTCATGGACTACAAATTTCCTTCCTTTGTGATCATTACAACTTTTGGACAGACTGAATGGTGAACAGATATACAGATGGCCTCCCACTGTGGCCCAAGGTTAAGTTCAAGATAGTGCAAAATACTACTTAATGTGGACTTCAGAATTTGATCTAAAGAAGTTCTTCATAAGAGGACCTTGCTCCGTCCAAGTGAGTGTCATAGCTGAAGGTGAGGTCTTGAGACTCCTCTTCTACATTGACTTGTAGTACAGTCTTCTGGTTTTGCATTGGTATTTAGCTCTTAATTTTAATCTTTATAATTTCAAAACTTTAAACTTTTATTTGTTTTATAGCTATCTTGTCTGAATGTTTTCCTGGGTACCATGTGTGTGCCTGGTGCCCAAGGAGACCAGAACAAAGTGTTGAATCTCCTGTAACTGGAGAGTTACAGATGGCTGTGAGCTGCCATGTGGGTTCTGGGAATTTAACCCAGATTTAACCAGGTCCCTGGAAGAGCAGTCTCTTAACCACTGAGCAATTCTCCAACCCTCATCTTTACTTTTATTCTGTCTAAGTATGCAAAAATAGGTCTTTGATGATGCTTCCTGAGATAATTTTATGTTTCCTCAGTGTCTTACCATTTCTTTCTTTATGTTTATGACATCAGCTTCTGCTCACCACTATCCACAACCTGGCTCCACAGTTTCTCCAGCCCTTCTGTCAGTTTTATGGTTTGTCTGCACCTAAGGTATGTAATGTTACACTATTCACTGTGGTTGCCAAGCAATGACATGTCATGTGCCCTTATGGGAATTCCTCAGTTCCCAAACACACTCATTCAAGAAGTCTGTCCTCAGGACATCCATCTTCCTTTCTGACCTGCTGCAGATAAGCAGCAGCTGTTGGGTCCCCCTCACCATAGCTCCTGACTCCCATACTGGATCTGCTTGTGGCTCCTGTGTTCTACAAGGCACATTCTCAGGAATGCAGTCATTTGGAGACATGCTGTATCATCAAGGAAGCATTTTTTCTCTACCATCCAGGTGTCACCCTTGTCAACAGGTCCATAGGGAGTCTTACCCTCGTAATAGCTCTCCACTGTCAAGTTCTCAGGAAATAGAAGCCTAAAGCCTTTTTTGGCATGCAGCTTTATTCTTACCAGCCAGTTCGTTAGGCCAATAGATGTACTGAGCTGTGCATTATACTACACACACACACACACACACACACACACACACACACACACACACACACACACACACACTTCATGTCTCCCTTTGCTCACAATAGACTTCTCTTGTAGCAAGCCTTCCTCCACTCAAGGACTCTCTCTTCCTTCTGTATAGTGTTTAAAATTAAGCTAAAGTCTCCCCATCTTCCCTGTATCCTGCCTACAACTGACCAAGACCTGCAACATTTATACTCTGTTTCCTTTAGCATGTTATTTTTCCTACTAATTTGACAACTGCCATGTTTCCTTCAAAGAATTTCAGCATTTTGCACTTAGAAAGAACCTTAGATAATCCTTGGTCTCTTTGCTCTTTCATATTAGTAATTAATCAAGGCTCTGGACATTTGAGCTCTTTTTTGAGGGCCAGCATGACTTCCTCTTCCTGTGAATCCTGGGAGGTCTGGAGCTCTGTTCTTCCAGGGCCAGGGTCTTATCGCTGAAGATTATGATGCTGGCCTGCAGCTATTCAGTGCAGGAAAATGGAGATCTAAATTCTAGTCCTATTGAAGGAAGAACAAAAAAAAGAACAAAAATAAAAAAATAAAAAGATGTTTTATTGCCAAGGGCTAGATCACCAATATCCATACACACACACACACACACACACACACACACACACACACAAAAATTCTACTTTTTATGAAGTCACACTAGAAAGCCTAAATCAGAATTACCCTCTGTGGTCCTGAGAGCCAAGATGTTATACACATTAGGAAAGGAATCAGATCATACTTTGAAGAAGGCACTAAAAAGTATGTACAAGTTAATATGCAATGTTGAAGGGATGGAGTTGTGTGTATGTGTGTAGAAGTATACATTCACATATGTACACATGAATATACAACCAAATCCTCTCTTGCCATGTGAATGTGTGTGTGCATATATGTACATCTATGTGTATATAACCTTGTTCTCTGTGATGAATCTCTTGAGGGCCATGACTGGTTTTATCACATTAGAGGCTGAATAAGGCTGTGCCCTTATTTGTGGTATGTGCACAGCAAAAGTTCATGTGGTTCTCAGGACCTTTTCTCTAGGGGCTACACAAGTCAAGATGAGAAACTTGGCCAGCATGAAACACAGAAGTGAAGCAGTTGTTTAACTTTTGTGATGCTCTGGGTTTCACCCCAGTACTGCAAAATAGACAAACAAATAAGTAAAAGAATGAAGTCGGTAAGCTGCAAATTCTGCTTGTTCCCAGGACACTTCTCCATCTCCTAGTGTTTGGGCTGCTGTGGCGCTCTATTTGATGTTAATATTTGGAAGCCACATTGAAGCAGTAAATGGGCTAGGTTCTCTAACTTTGTAACAGTGACATCTCATGACCCTTAGTGTTCCAGAAGGGATTAAGTCCCTTGGCCTGGACATCAAGGCCCTCACTGCAACCTTTGGCAAAGACCGGCTGTACTGGTCTGGTGGCCAGAGAGTAGATCTGGTCCACTTAGCTGGCTCTCTGGGCAAGCCTACAATGGACTTCAAACTATTACAGGAGACAAGTCAGCTGGAGTATAACATTTTTATGAACCATTTTCAATTTTTATGGCAGATATTCCCAGAGAGAATGATCCAGATTTCAGTGGGACCTGCCTATAGTCAACATCATCTTCTTCCCTGCCACCACCCCCCCATCCTTCTCTGGTTTTTCCATTTCCTCACAGTCTGCACCTACTGGTCCCAAGAATATACTCCTAAAGGCCAGGCTGCCCAGAAAGCATATCTTTGCTTGGATTCAGATCTGTGCTTCCTTCAAGGCTAAAATCCAGTGACAAAAATGTTCTTGAGTTAAGTGTGAAACAACCTCTTTCTGCTCAGAAAACAGCAGAAAGGCCATCTGTCTAGGGACCAACTGAGAGCAGTAGGAAAGTGAATACTCACACCTCTCAGAACAGATTCAGATGTGCAAGAAGACATTTCTGTCCTGAAATACCGCTGTGCATGCAAGTGGCTCATTAAGGGAATGTGATAGGTATGAGAAAGCATTTGCATGGCTGCCTTGACCCCCAATATTCTGGCCCATGTCAGATCCCAGGAAGTAAAGTGATCCTCGCACCATATTGCTTGGCCACAGGCACAGAGGTGAGGAAGCATGCCTAATGTAGGTTGTTACGAATTCCCAAGCCTTGGGGGTTTTTTTGTTTTGTTTTGTTTTGTTTTTTTAACCATGGCCATGACACTTTGTAAAACCCCTCCGTTTTGGTTGAACTGTAACAATTCCTGTAACAACAGTAATTTTGATTTCAGAAGTAAACATAGCTTGTTTCGTTTCTAGCCTTCTTCCCATTATGGACCCTACATAATGGCTTCCAGGAAAGATGTTCATGGATCACCTAATGTTCTCTAACTGACCACTCACTGATTACCCCCAGCAATGGCTAACTTCAAACTGAACAGGAAAAGTTTCAACTCCTGATCCTTTCTGCCCCATAACTGTGCCAGATTTTAAGATGACTGCAGCTCTAATTTTTATGGGAACTATGAAGGCACTTTCTCCCAGAAAAGGCCTGACCTGTAAAAGTCATTGTTGGTCCTACATTTTTGCTGATTACTCAGTTTTCAGGAGACCTTCCTTCCCCTCCCCCAACCTTAGAGCTACTAAAGCTAGGAGGAGATTTCATTTTTTTCAGGCTGTGCTCTGTTGGGAAGTTCCAATGAAGTCCGGATGGCCGTGAGCCACAAGTATCTTTTTTTTTTTTTTTTTTTTTTTTCCTGCTGCCACAGAGGAAAAAAAAATGGTGGGATCATATGTGTTTGTCACCATACATTTTCCTCCATCTGGTTCTGTAGATAAACTTGGATCCCTATGTTTGCGTGACAAGCTTTTTACTGACTGAGCCATCTCGCCAGCCCCAGAAGTCTTCATTCCTAAACATTAAGAACTAAAGACAAAGTTTGACCAGAAAAGACTTTGTCTGAGCTGGGACCTAGGGGCAAATGGTATCCTGTGGTGGCTCTGGGGTCTGTGGGCTGATTTTGAACCCTTGTCAGTGAACAAAAATGCTCAACCTGTGAGGAACAATCTTTCTTTTGCACACACATTAGATTCTCAGAGCCCTCAGTTGTCACCATAGTTGAGGGTCCCCGGAGATTACCAAGCCTAATACCTTCTCCCGACTCTTCACTGTAGATACTTTTTCAATACTTAAAGTATTGTAGATATTTCCCAAAAGTCAAAATAAACGTAGCACTTGGTTTCTCGAACTGTGGTTACTTTCTTGGTTTATAGGAAGCTGACTTTGCGGGGGCCAAATGATGTCACAACACTCATGTCATCATTTTTAACTGCTGAAAACGAAACAAATTAGCTTTTCCTGGAGACTCCTTGAGTCAAAATAGTTTGATAGTAACTTAATCCTTCAGTTTTTAATTATATTCTTACTCTATTTTTGCTTTTAAAACTTTTGACCTCTTAACCTTGGATTATTGCTAGGGTATTCATTCTAGTAAAAGCATTCCACACATAACATATTTAGAAACTGAAGCTATGACTATGTTTTCTATATAATAAACTTAGAATTTAGTCTTTCAGCAGCATTGAAGATATTGCTATGAAAATTAGTAGAGGGGACAGGGATTCTAGTGAAAATTTATTAATCTTCCTCTGATGGCTTAAAAGACATGAGTTTATTAATTTTTTAATAAATACTTCTCTGTACCATAATAATATATCTTATGCCAAAGATGTTATAGTCATCATGACTGATAATGATTTAGCAACCATTTTACCCTTGAATGATAACTAGAATAGGAATGTTGTTACAACTCACCACAGACTGATGAAGATGATTCATGGGTACCACTTCCACTAGATTCTTAGAATCCTGTTGGTAAGAAGTTCAATATTTCAGTGAAGTTCAAAACCACAGCCAGATGTTGAAGTCTTTTGAGGCCTGTTTTCCAAGCCTGTCTCTCACAGTCAGCATAATGCCAGTCATGCTGCAACTGAGAAACAGAACCCACAACAAAGATTTGAACAGAGAGATGCTCTGTCGTAGCTTCTTTCCCTATTACTGCAACACCCTGACAAAGCACCCTCACAAAAGCAAACTGAATAGAGAAAGGGCTTATTCTCAGCTCAAAGTACAGTCCATGTTGACTGACAACCAATCAGCAGGAGCTTGAAGCAGTTGGCCACAGTATGTCTACAGTCAGAACAACAGAGAAATAAATGCATGCTCATCAGTGTTTGATTTTATTTCTCCATTTTACTCAAAGATCCCTTGTCCAGGAAATGATGGTGCCTAAAACTTAGTTGTGTCTTTCTACTTTGATGAACAAAATCAAGATCATTTTTCTTGCAGGCTTGTCTTCAACTTGTCTTCAAGTTGACAATGAACTCTAGCCATCACTGTCTCATATAAGCCATTGAGAACAGGAGTTCTCTAAGCAGATGGTCCTGGGCTGTGTATGAAAGCTAAGTATAAGTGAGAGAGCAGTGTTTCCCATAGTTTCTGCTTCAAGGCTCTATGCAAGCACCTGCTTGATGTCCCCCCAGTGATGAGCTGTGACCCAGAAGCTGAAGCAAGGGGCTTTCTCCCTAAGTTGTTTTTGGCTATGGTGTTTTGTCACAATAAAAAGGCAACTAGAACATGACCTGGCAGCTGCAACATGTTAATTTCCATGGCAAAGGAAGAGCCATGTGTCTCTAAAGCATGCTATAACACAAGCATAGACTGAGCAGCTTGGAAACAACACAACTTATTTTTCACAGCTAGAGGTGGCAGGTCCAAGCTCAAGGCATCTGCAGTCACTGTCGGGCAAAAGTCTGTTTTCAGTTACAAAAACAATTTTTTTCTGGAGGTGACTTCACATTGTAAGAGGACAAGGCAGTTACTAAGGTTTCTTTCATAAGTATACTAACTTCATCATGAAGAGTCTGCCCTTGTGACCCGCTCATCTCTCAAAGGCCCAATCAATTAATACTCTCTTGTCTGTGATTTCATTTTAACATGTTTTAGTTCCATTTCTGATGTTGTGATATAAGGTTCCAACAGAAAGCAACTTAGAAAAGAAAGGGGTTATTTTAGCTTACAATTCCAATAACAGTCTACTACTGTGGACAAATCAAGGCAAAAAATTCGGCTCTTCATGTCACATCCACAGTGAAAAGCAGAGAAGAATGAGTGCACATGCACACACTCACTTGCTTGTGCTCATCTCACTCTCTCCACTCTGGAGTGTTCATGACTCCCTGCCCAGGTAACGGAGTCACCCACAATGGACTCACTCTTCCCATATCAATTAACTCGCTTAATCTTTACTCCCAAAACACTCTTAAAGGGCAGTCCAATGTAGACAATCTCTCATTGAAACTCTATTCCCAGTGATTCTATTGTGTCAAGTTGGCAATTAAAACTAACAATTATATATATATATATATATATATATATATATATGTATCAAAACTAACAATTATATATAATTTTAACCCTTTACAAATATATATATATAAATATACAAATATATATTTGGAAAGAGTTAAAGAATGCTATTTTGTAGAAGTTTAATAAGTTATAACTAATAAACAATATCTTTTATTGTGCATTCTATTCTTCTATCAAATCTATATAAAATATGTTTCTAAAAGGTCATTGAGTAAAGATGTCTCTATTCTCTGTTCAGTTAAAGAGTTCGACATTGAACTTAGCATTATGAGTTTTTGTGATGTCAGTATGGACACATTTGGTAAGGCAGAACACACCACAGGTAAAATTATAATTGTATTCAATTAAATACATATAAAATTATTCCTGCAATTGGGTGGCATACACATATATGTTATAACTTATTAAGCAAAATGTCATACCTTACCATAGGAAACAACAGCTGTAGCCAGCATCAAATTAAAAACATTTGATTAACACAACTGACTATAAAAATCTATTGATTAAACTTATGTTAAATACAGAACAAAACACAGTCCATATTTTGCAAGGTGTTTTGTGCTTCTCTTATTCTTATTTAATTAGAATTTAGGAATATTTTAGCATTCAGAAGAATTATTGTAAAAGCTCAGTATTCCCATGTTGACACTGAATGATTCTTCAATTAAAAAATGATTAGTTGGAAATCTTTTATCAAGATACTAATGTGTTGGAAGCCAGAAGACTTCAGGTTTTGCAAGAACTACAAAAGCAAAGTCCAAAGTCAGGGAGATGAGAAAATTAAGTGATGAAGAGTTCAAACAGTATGCAAGATTCAATTTGGAAATTCTGTAAATGACTTGTAGGAACAATCTTTTGATCAAGCCCTGTTTGGGGTAATTGGATTATATCATGTACTGGAATAGAATCAAGGTCCTGTGACTTTGTAGCATCTATTTGGCAACACGTTAGAATTATGATCAGAGTATTTATTTTTATGAATTTTGCCTTATAAAATGCTTTGTGGAAAAGAGAATCTCAAAATTAAGAAGAGCCATTATCTACCAAATTTCTGGTCTTATGTGCCAACACATTTCCCAAGGGTTGGAGTTGACAAGCTCATCATTTGGTAACGTTTTCTCCCTGTTGACAACATGAGTTCCTACTCATTCATGTATTTTTTCAATTATAATGTTATACATTACAGGGAAGAGCAAACCGACATCAACTTCAAACACTATTAAAAATATTAATTTGGAGACTATTTGAAAAATTAAAAAGATATCATTAAGAAAAGTAAGAATCAATGAACATAATATATCACATATGATATTACAGGGCATTTTCAGTGAACCAGTAGAAAAGATGTTGTACGTTACTTTTACTGTTAACATAGTAAGATAATATAAATAATTTTTATATTTTCTTTAATCTATAAAACTATGAATCATTCATTTTCTAGATAAAGTGATTATGCAAAGAATTTCTTCCAAAAATACTAACAAGTCTATCAATTTAAATCATGTGTCAATTTGTTGAAGGTTTCTCTCTCTGCCTCTCTCTCTGCCTCTCTCTCTGCCTCTCTCTCTGTCTCTCTGCTGCTGCTGCTGCTCACATTCAAGTCAGAGACATTTTATTTCCACTGACTTGTTTGAATCCATTCATAAACTCACATAAAAAGTACAAAATAGCCGAGACCAGTCTTGATCTCCTGATTTTCCTGCCTCTATCTTCCAGGTACTGATATTCAAGATGTTTAGTGAATAGTTGAAATATATAAATTCAATCAATTATAATGTCCT
Organism: Phyllotis vaccarum; assembly: GCA_033318265.1. Taxonomy (NCBI): domain Eukaryota; kingdom Metazoa; phylum Chordata; class Mammalia; order Rodentia; family Cricetidae; genus Phyllotis; species Phyllotis vaccarum. Next base: position 77,588,609 of record JARWLC010000008.1, read on the forward strand.
CTTTTGTTTTTAGAATGGTCCTGGCTTGGGATCTTAGTGTGTTAGGTTGCCAATAGGAAATTCTACTGAAGACTAAGAGGTTGAACACAAAATCATATTTTCTCCCAGGTCTGGGAAAGACAGACATCTATCTAGCTTTCTAACATCATAAATGCTATGGTAGGCTACCCAAAGTCTTGAGATGGCAGAGACACAGAGCCCAATTTTTCTGGTTTGTCTCATTAGGACACTAACACTTTCCGGAGAGATTCATTCACAGGATCGTATGTCATCCATATTATCTCTGAAAGGTGTCATTAGATTCCATCACACGAGGCTCACAGTTTCAAAGGACAAAACTCAATCCATTACACTTTGAGTTAGATTTGTAGTCTTGTGCCTAGGAATTAGTCCCAGAATAAGAAGAGACAACTGGTCCAGTGTCAAGGAGTTCCACAAGCCCAGTCCATCTGAATGCTGAGAACCTGGAACTCAGTTCATGAAAATGCACATTTCTCTTTCAGCTCTGCATTTAAAACAAGCTTTTTCTCCCTGTATCTGAAGGATCTCTTTTCTCTCTCCCTTTGGAGGACACAATTCCTGCTTTCCATCTTGCTAGAGAGCGTGAGATTCTTCAAGGCTGCCCTGAAGGCATTTTCTGGGTCTCCTCACTTTACCATTGTTAGTAACTATCCTTCTCAGGGTTAATCTCCCTGACTGACAGCAGGCTAAAGATGACACCCAATGGTTTAATGTGGTCTGAAATAACCTTAGAATAGTAGAGGCTTTTGTTTCTTTGGGTCCTCCTTTGAGGGGTGGACTGCCTCCCAAAGGTTTATCCCTACCCAAGGACCAGTTACACCCTTCCATTCCCTCAATTCTGCATTCCAGGGTCAACTTCCTCTTCTTGGTAAAGAGCTAGCTCTTAAGCAATACCACATTATTTACATGGACATACTTTAAACACACCTCTCATCTTCTACAAGATGCTTTGGACCTCTCTACCAAACAACTCACACTTACAATCTGATGCTTTGGGTTTCAAGATTTTTGTGGCTAATGCAAATTTTAAAATAACAATTTTAATTCAGATGACTTCATTGTTGACTGCATCTTGTCTAAGTAATGAGAACGAATGGCTCTATGGGGGGGGGGGGCAAAAATGATGAGAGCCCGGAGGACAACCTTAGTTATCACCTCAAAATGTCCTTCCAAAAATGCTGGAATTTTAAGGCTTAAAAAAAGCTTTATAAATTATTTATTAGATCTTTTATAGATGTTCTATGAAAATTTGAAACCTAAATAGAGTAAATCCTTGCTTTTAAGTTGACATGCAACAGTGGGCCATAATGACATTCACCTACTTCAAGCCAGAATTCCTTCTGCCAATTGACAGCTGCCTTTTCCAAGTATTTAATTTTTCTGAATTACTCTCAAAATCTGTCATTAAAAATCAGAGACAGTGTTCTAAATTGGATAGAATATTCTACATGATACATAATTCTCATGAAATTTCATGCTTCAGTGTGTGTGTGTGTGTGTGTGTGTGTGTGTGTGTGTGTGTGTGTGTGTGTGTGGTGTATTCAGGTGACAGATAACTTCAAGTGTTCCACAGGTGCATTCACTTTTGGGGATAAGGAGGCAGGATCTATCATTTCCACAGAATTTCCCCAAGTAAGCTGGGCTAGCTGGCCAGAAAGTCTAGAACCCACCTGCCTTTATTATAAGCAGACACTAAGCGTCTGTGTTTGTTTGTTTTTCTGTTGTTTCTGAGAACTAAACAAGAATTCTGCTACTTGTGTGGCAAGCTCTTTCCCAACTAAGCCTCTCTCCAGACCCTTACACTGAAAATTTGGCTACTCTGACCAGTGTAGGTGTGATCCTGTCCCCAGCTCTTGCTCTCACCCTGGCCTTCCCGCCCAGCCAGGGTTTCTCTCTGGGATCATGGATTTCCTTTGTGAACTTGCACTCAGTGTCCAGAGTCTTGGAATGTCATGGAATGGAGTTGATTTATTAATTCATACTGCTGAGGGGAAGGAAAATGATTTATGCTGTAAAAATGAAACTCATTGTAATTACTGTATAATCTAAACCTTAACTGCTTATTAAAAACATTTTTTTTTTCTCACAGAGTTGGATCAAGTTTCATCCCCAAGATTTTCCATTTTAAGGAAGACTTTTTGGATGCAGATGACTTTGGAGGTTCGTCCTCACTAGTACTAACACACTAGGATGTTAGTCTGTCCTGTGCACATTATCAGAGCTTTGGGGAAAGCTAGTCTAGAACTACCTTATAAGGCAAATCCTGTATCTGCAAAAACATCAAGTTTAGTGAAGTTTTTGTCAGACAGAATTTTTTCTATATTTTTGATTAATTTAATCAACTCCTGCCTTAATTAGGACTATGTTAACTGACTAACATTCACTCCTTCCTACTTATACTTTCTCATTGAGAGAAGCATATGAGCAGCATTTGGCAACATCTTACCTCAAGAAATTCAGGTCCCAGACAGCAGATTCCTGTAACTGTCATCTCTGAGAGCAGTCTTATTGAGTCTAGTCTAATCATACAGGTTTTACTTCCCTGCTCATTGTCACGGCAATCCTTTCAGAGCATCAAATCTTAACGTGCAGAAAATTCACACCTACAGCTCCAAGCAAACTCTTCACATACCCACAACCTTTTAGTCTAACAAGGCAAAATAAATAAATCTATTAAGGGTCCTATTATAATCTCAAGGTCCAGGCTATTTAACAAATGGAGTATAAAATGAGGAATAAAAGGAACTGATTTATATAATTATTTCCTGCCATGCTTCATCTCAAAAATGCAGGATTTATAAGGGTGCTTTGCTTTACAAAACAACAATACGCTGTATCTAAACCAGAGTGCAAGCACGCCAGCTCTGCTTAGCAACCAGCCAAGCACCGGTAAGAGGCCTCCAAGTCCTCAGCCCACCCACTGACTAGTGGGGGGAGTGTGTGGAACTCTTGCCACTATGTCAAACAGAATTTTATTTTCTAAACAGACCTCACCAAGTGGGGTCCTCAAGTATTTGATCCACGTGTTTATTCTTTAGGTATCTATTCTGAGAAGTCATCACCTCACAGTCTCTCTCTTCCTGACTTTCCTCCCTCTCCCTCCCTCTGCAATTTTTGTGGATTCTTCCTAGCACAACGAAGTAAACTAGAGCAATAGAAGCAGTAACCACCCTTCACTTGCACAGTCTTTGCCCTGACTTCTAAATGTTTATTTTTCATTTGATGCTGAATACAGGCCTCTGGGGAAGAGGAGTCTTGTGAGGAAGCCTGAGCCTTCCTATACAAAAGACAAGAGCCAGCCCACACAGCTACTGATGACTGGACCTAGATAGTTATGAAGGTGCTCAACTCGCGGTCCATAGTGTCCTTGCTCCTTCCTGTCTCCTGGTTGGAGGCCCCTGCCTGCCCTCAAGCTTCCTGCCTTACAAGCACTGATTTTTTTAATTTTTCAGCATCCAGGCCATGCTTGGCAGATCCCTCCACCACTCCAGCTTCTTCTATTGTCTCAGGAATGAATGAGAGACAAGTTAGTTAGGCAGAATCATGGGAGGCAGATAGATAGGGAGAGGGGTCATCACTAGCTTATAAAAAGCAACAAATTTCCAAAAATGGTTGGCTTCTTCTCACCCTCCTGACCTGATATAATGGCCTCTTTTGTCTCCTACCAGCAGGCCAGATGGACTGCTTCAACACTTTCAAGGCTGGATCAGGACTCAGTACTGGATCCAGGTGTCTACCACTTCCTTCCCAGGTACCATAAAGTGAGTGATATGGCCATACTTTCCTGCTTCAGTGCTCACTGCCAACTAATGGGGGTCAATTTCCTCTGGGTTAATTTACCTGGAACCAAAGCAGCTGGGATCACCAGTAGGAGACCCTCTTGACATCAGACCTACTAATGTTACCTCTTAGAAAGAGGTGGACACCCAGTAGGCTCAGAGAACTCTTCCCCTTCCTGGGGTTACTTAAGTGATAAACAGTCTCAAGGAATTAAGGGGTGAGAGTGGTGTAGTGGCCTATACATTGCCTGGTGGGACCCATCAGACGTGTAGTTTTTAATGACTCTAGGTGTGGATATAACTCTTCGTTACAATAGTTTACCTGTTTGTAAGTCGCCCAAGGGACTTTCCAGTGGTGTCACTGCCCTTATTCCTGTAAATAAAACCAGTAAATTTTTCTTGGGAAACTGCTGCGTTCTTCACCTGTGTTGAATAGATTTTTCTTTTCATCTTCTAGGAAAAAGTTCACGACATATTACAAGCCCAAAGTAATGGTCTCAAGAGTTCATGGGCTAAAATCTCTGATACTGTAAACAACAGATCTTTCCTCTTTGTGAATGGGTTTCCTTAGATGGTTTCTGGCAGCAGCAGCAAGTTGCCTGACACTCCCCACCATACACAGAAGGGAGAAGGAAATGGGAGAAAGAAGCCCTCTGAACTGTAGGAAGGGTGCTGAGGGAAGCCTGATGATCCTATGATCATGCTGTCTCCAGTGCACACAGTAGGACACATCTTACTTGCTGAAGCATAAGAGGCACAATGGGGGATGACCCAGAAGAGATAAGAACACTGGGGCCCCCAGGGGTTCAAGAAGGGAAGACCTTTCTTTCTAGAAGCTAAAGAAGAAACTTGAGCCAATGTCTGGCAGAAGAGATGTTGATGTTTCCCGGATGTCCCTTAAATCTCTATCTTTTCTTCCTAGCCTGCCTGGCTGAGTTCCTGTGACAAGCAGTTTTGTTTAACTGTGAGAAGGGGCCTAGGCACTAACCCAGGATTATTGTTAGGAATCAAAGGGTGATCAAAACCAGGAGGCTTTGAGACAGAGATGGGACCTGGAGTGCACAGTACCGAGGAAGAGGATGGGGAAATGGGCGATTTGCATAAATGTCTGCAACAGAACTGTTCTCTGCAGATGCAGCATGGACTAAGTGCAGAAGGATGGTATCCAAGTGAGATGATTTCAGTGTGAGCTGCTTGGTCAGAAAGACTCTTCCTGCAGCAGAGCAGGGTCAAGTACATTCAGAACCAATAAGAGAGGATTTCCTAGTGACCATCCCAATGACGATTCTAGCTGGTAGGGGCTCTGCCCATTCCCTCACTAGTGAAGGATGACTGGGGCTCGCTCTATCCTTTTGTTTGATTCATCAAGGTGCACCTCTTTACCATCTACAGGGAGAGACAACATTCCCACCCTGTCTACCCGATTCTGCTTTGGTGCTTGGCTGAAGGTGTGGCTAGTCTGGCTAACTGGTAACTGATTCTCAACCCTGTGGTAACTGAACATAGAGCAAAGGGGTAAAAGGGAAGGGAGTGATTAATGACAGTTAGAGCACCAACACCCTGCAATGAAATGTCTAGAATATTGAGCATCACAGGGGAAGAAAGGCGGGGTGGACACAAGGAGTACAGGGCTGTCAGAAGGTACCCCTTATTGCTCCAGAGAAGTTTAAACAGCTTGCAATAGTACAGAACATCACGTCAAATTCTCACTGAAGTAAGCAGATGGACTTGTCAGGCTGAACCTTTTAACCCTGTTTGGCCACTGGGGCTCCCAACCATGGCTGCCGCTAAAACCCCAGTGATGACTTTTACAGCTGTTCTTTCAAAAATGGTTTCCACACAAGAAGGCTGGAAAGGTTAGAGCTGAAGAATAGAATATATACTCTTGTTAGAATGCCACAGCTGACTAAAAAGACGGGTTTAAAAAATAAGGAAACACACGCAAGAGCTCAAATTGAAAACAGGTGCTGGAGTCTCGGGGAGCCATAGAAGTCAGAATTAGAGGATACCCAGGGGCACTGCATCTAATTCTCACACTTGATTTTTCAGGAAACCCAGGTCACCAGAAGTGAAGTGACTTCAATGCCATACGTGGTTAGTGTCAGATTAATCTTCTAATTTAACGGTCCATCTTCTCTGCTTTAGAGGTTGCTTGTGGAGCTGTAGCTCTTGTGTTGGTTTGATCACCATCAGCCAATGAGAAGAAATGGAGGTTGTTGGGTGAGGTAAAAATAATTATGGTAATGAGGAAAAGTTTTACAAGAACTATCATGAAGTTGAATTTTAAGTAACCAGACTCACCTGTTTTCCCTACTGCCCCACCCTCTAACTCCTTGTTTGAGCTGTTCTAACAGTGCTGATGAACTTGGTGTCTCACATGGCTCTAAGCCTTGGGGACCTTCTTGCCCATTTCCCCTCAGTTCAGTCTTTTCCATCTATAGCCACATAAGTATTTAGCTTGAGTATTGAAATTCATCTTAGCTTAACAGTGGCCTCTTGCCTATATTTCTTTCCTATTATGGATCTTAAACTTTTGGGGAGAATCATTGTGTTGTTTGCTGATTCCAAAATTGCTAATATTTTCTTCAAACCCAAAAGATCAACTGTAATCTTTTGACTAACAGTCTCCATCATCCAACAGACCTTACTTATTTCCATGAGGATGGACCATTACTGACTAATATAATTGATGAGAATGTCCCACTCATTACTGTTTCAGAAATAAACCATACACACTCCTTCTGCACAGACACGTACTTGACTCCATGATCCCTAGGAGAAAGCTTCTATATCCATATCTTGTCTGTTTCTCAAAGACCAGCAAAAACAAGAGATGCAGATTCCTGGCTAACCCACTTTGCATAACACATGCCTCCAAATCCCTGAGTATGTAACATATCACTTTATGAGCTCTTGAACTTTCCATACAGCTATGTCTTACAAAGAACCTTCAGCTAACAACTGAACTGACACTGTTCTTTCCTGTACTTCTCAACACCTACCAAACAACACACTCAGTAGCATCCTGCCCAGAATAAATGAGATGGTAGTGGAGGAGCAACTGAGGAGGCTGCTGAAAATGGAGATGGAAAGAACCATGGCCCCAAGCTGATGGCAATTCATGGAATCTGTCAGCCATTGAATCAGTTGATCATTTAGCCAACAAGGATTACTGGAGGTCTCCGGCATCCTGGGTATTTTCTGAGAATGGTTGTGGACTCTGTTTGCCAGGAGAAGCTGTGTCTGCCACTGTTCATCACTTTACATGCAGGCAGGACATTTTTCACCTGCAGAGCTTACAACTTAGAAACGAACTCTGTTTCCATTTCCTGGTCGAAGATTGGCTGTCTTGTTTGGCTCCCTGGCTCCCCAAAGCAAACTTTAATCTTCATTGACTTCTTGGCTGCAGTCTAACCAGAGGTCCTGGTCCTGTGCTGTGTCCTTTCCACAGAAACTGTGACTCGTTTTTCATCCAGTGATGGCTATACTTAACACCTTACTCAGTTTTTCTGATTTGAGTCATGAAAATTAGTTAGTGGGGCTTTTTCCTCTTGGCTTTCATTCTAATTTTGCCAGAAACTCTTTAGTCTTGGGGATTTATTCCGAATATTTAATCAAAACTCTCTAGGGCTGGCTGGAGTGATGACTTAGCAGTTAAGAGCCAATGCTGCCCTTTCTGAGTACTGGGGTTTGTGTCCCCCCCCTTTTTTTCTAGTATTCATGCTGGGCAGCTTACAATCGCCTGGAGCTACAGATCCAGGGAACCCAAAGACCACTTCAGTCCTCTGCGGGCACCTGCATACATGGCATGCTTACACAGAAACATGCATACACATAAATAAGATAAAAATAAATATTACAAAAACCCCCCTTCCTTAGACTATCATCCCAGCAATGATGTTAACTTAGTAATGAGTGCGAGTTAAACTCTGCTGAGTTCTCTGCAGGTGGCATCATGGGTAGCATCAACTCAGTTACAAGGACCCTATGAAGCAGATGCTATATCATCATCATTTTGTCAGGAGGAAGGTTAAGCTCATTGAGCATCCATTGGTTTAAACACCCTCCAGTGGTATCTCAAACCTCAAACTAAAGGTTTCACCCCTGTTTAAGCCACCTTTCCCTTCTTACGGACTGACACCAAAAGCTCTTTCCCTTCACATGCTCAGTGACCTGAGCTTACTCTCCAGAATCCACATAAAGGTGGATGGTGAGAACTGTTCCCCAAAGTTGTCCTCAGATCTTTTCATGTGAACCCCCAACACATTGTGTGCATGTACAGGCACATACTTGCACTGTTCCCCCACACCTCTAATAAAGTATCTGTTTTCCTTGTAAATTTCATTCTTACTTTCCTTACTGTGGGATTATGCTCTTGTATTCTGTAAATATTTGCCCCACCCACTGGTTTAACAAAATGCTGATTGGCCAGAAGGCAGACAGGAAGTATGGGTGAGGATACCAGACTATGAAAACCCTGGGAAGTAGAAGAGCAGAGGGAGAGATGCCAGGTAGATGCAAAGGAATTGGGACAAGAATGCTGCTCTGAGAAAAGGTACTAAGTCACATGGCTAATCACGGGTTAGTTGAAGAGTAAGAATTAGCAAGTAATATGCTTGAGCCATAGGTCGATCAGCATGTTATTAATATAAGATTGTAGGGGTATTGTGTTGTTTCATGGTAAATAATTGTCCCACCCACTGGTTTAATAAAAAGCACTGATTGGCCAAAGGCAGGCAGGAAGTGTGGACGGGGCTACCAGACTAAAAACTCTGAGAGCAGAATGCCAGAGAAGCCGAAAGAAGCAGAGGACAACTATGGTGCTCTAAAGAAAGGTACCGAACCCCATGGCTGAACAAGAGACATGGGTTAGATGAAGGGCACAGAGTTAGTAAGGTATATGCCTGGGCCTGAGGCTGATCAGCCTAAAACTATTGGAAGCATCTGTGTGTCTCTGCGGGTCTGCGGGTCTGTGGGTCTGTGGGCCTAGGTCTTGAGGCTAGGCCCAAAAGTCAGGGCCAGAAACCTGGTACTACAAATGGCAGCCCAAACGTGTGGCAAATATACCCACAAAAAGCCATAGAAAGCTTAAAAAATGGTCTAGAGCCCAAAGCAGCCTCTGAATTGTGTCTCCCACATGAGCTGCGGTACAGAGACGCCCTGGTGAGGCACATGGGCTTGAGCTACAATAGCAGGCTTTTGGAGTGCAATTTAAGGTGTAAAATGGCTGTCTCCTGAAGTCTCACAGGAGCCTCAATATAAGGAAAAGGTTATAAATGATGTATTTAAGGTTTCTGTTCAAAAGGGCAAAAAGGGAACAGAATCAAAGATGGCTTTCAAGTGTTGATGTTTTCATGGATCAGCTCTGTTTGCCAGAGGTAAACTGAGGCTTCCTTTTAAAAGAGAAACTTCCTGATTCAGTATTAGAAGCAAAACACTTGTGAGTTTTTTACTTGTGAGTTTTAGGCCCTGCTGCCTAATACTTAAATGGAGTTAATGAACAGCAGATGGCAAAGCTTTACTTGGTGATCATATGGACCCTAAAATTCCCCAGGAAACCTGGGCTAAAAAGATACATTCTATGAAGATAGACTAGGAGCTGGGTGGAGCCATCCACCCATCCTACCAATCTTGAATCCTGGCAGATTAAAGGTGTGTTCAGAAACAGAAAGAAATATAAGAATCTGGGTGCAGCCAATCACCCTAGCCAAGCAAAGGTGTGGTCAGAGACAGAAAAAGTTAAGAAATAAATACACAGTAAAGACAGTTTTTATAAAAAGTCTAAGTGGTTTAGAGTGTGTTGAAAATATATATACATAGACTTAGAGAGAGAAAAGAAAGAAAGGAAGAGAAAGCCCTTAAAAAAGAAATATAGAATAAAATAAATAAATAAAAAATAAATAAATAATAAGCCTCGTAAAGATGGAAAATACAAAGAATGTCTGGATACTGTATGCTATTGTCTTATCTTTAAGCTTCTTGACTGAAAATGACTTAGTAAAAGCTGCTAAAAGACAGTTGATTATAAATACTGTTGGTTTAATTCAATGTATATATTTTGTAAATGAGTTGACTTTAAAACTGATATCCAAAGATATGCTACTTTGGAGAAGAGGTTTTCTTTTTATTTTCACAGAAAATGAGAAGCTGTGGATTTCTTCCTGGATAAAGAACATAAAGTTTGATAGAGGAAGACCCCCTGAAAATCTCCAATGGAAATGGATGGCCCAGATGATTCACCATTTCAGAGCACCTCTGTTGAAGTTTCCTGAGCTCTGTATCCAAAACAATTTCAAGGAGACTGGCTGAGATGACCCAGCCTTAAAGACTACTCCACTAAAGACTTGTGCATAATCCTACATTTTTCTTTGGATTCCCTTGAGATTGCCAACGCCCCATTCAGCAGGAAGTAGCCTACAGAACGACGCCCACATTTCCAAAACATGGATTATGGATGTTTGTGTTTATTTACAGTGTTGTTTATAAGTTGTTATAGATAAGAGGGAAAATAATATTAGATTTGGAGTTCTTTTTGTTTTAAAGGGAGAAAAGGGGATATGTAGGGGTATTGTGTTGTTTCATGGTAAATAATTGTCCCACCCACTGGTTTAATAAAAAGCGCTGATTGGCCAAAGGCAGGCAGGAAGTGTGGGTGGGGCTACCAGACTAAAAACTCTGAGAGCAGACTGCCAGAGCAGAACACCAGACAGAATTCCAGAGAGAAGCCGATAGAAGCAGAGGACAACCATGCTGCTCTAAAGAAAGGTACCGAACCCCATGGCTGAACAAGAGACATGGGTTAGATGAAAGGTACAGAGCTAGCAAGTTATATGCCTGGGCCTGAGTCTGATCAGCCTAAAATTATTGGAAGCATCTGTGTGTCTCTGTGGGTCTGCAGGTCTGTGGATCTGTGGGCCTAGGTCTTGAGGCTAGGCCCAAAAGTCAGGGCCAGAAACCTCGTACTACATAAGATGTGTGATCATTTGGGATTGTTAGTTCAGATTTCAGAGTTAGGCCAGGCCAGAAACTCTTACTACACTTACTTTTTATTTTTTATTTTTATTTTGTATGAGTGGGTGCTTTGTCTGCACATATGTCTGTATATCATGTGCATGCCTGGATGTGGTGATATATTGTATATTTAATAAAATCAGCCTAGAATATTAACCACAATCAAGCTGAAATATTAGAGAGAGGAAACAGACCGCAGCCAATTCTCACCTAGCCAACTTCTCAGGCTGAACAGGGTAAGTCCATCTTCACAGGTCCTCATCCTGAGGGTCACTACTCCAGAATGGCTGAATTTCTGCCTTCTCCTGCCTAATAATTTTTTCCCTGTCCACCTATTTTACTTTCTGCTCCAACTCTGTACCATAAACCTAGAGTTAGGATTAAAGATATGAGCTACCACAGCCTGCCTATTAGGTCTTGAACTTCTATAGATCCAGAAGTGTCTGTCTCCTGAGTGATGAGATTAAAGGTATAAGTCACTACTTCCTAACCTTTATTGCTTGACTGTGGATGATTCTGTCTTCTGATATTCTAGACAGATTTTATTAAATATACAATATATCAACACACCTGGTGCCTTCAGAAGTTGAGAAATTGTCAGAGTCCTTGGCACTGGAGTTTTACACTGTAGTGATCTGCCTGTGGGTTCTGGAAGCTGAACCTGGTCCTCTACAAGAGCACCAAGTGCTCTAACCACTGAGACATCTTTCTGCCCCTATTGCGGTCTTTTCTTCAATTTAATGATGTATAGGTCAAAGATATACCTTATTGTAGCTCACTTGGCTAATATGCATAGGGTGAGCAGTGATAGAATAAAATTATGTTCATGTTCACCATGGAAAACCTCTACTTCCACTGTGCCTGAATTCTGAACAATTTGGGTTATGGTTAACTTCAAAATTTATGAAGTAGAATAGAATATAAAAATTGTGTTTCTAATACTGAAACTACATAGCTTAAACCACACTAGAGAGCTATTTATCCAGATATTATATTACGAAATTAAGAGTCTATCAATTACCTTCAAATCCTATAACCATGAATGAACCACCAGGCAATGTCACCCAAGCTAGTAAGCAGTCACCTGCACTCCACATGGAATCCCTAGGGACTGATGATCCAGTCCCTGCGAGCATGGATGAACTGACACATTGAGGGGCTGGGGAAGCAGCTTGGCAGCCAAGAGGCCTTGCTTCTCTCAAAGAGGACTTGGGTTCAGTTCCCAGCATCTGATTGGTGCTTTCCAGCCTCCTCTAAGTACAGTTTTAGGGACCTGATGGTTCTTTTGGCTTCCTTGGGAACTAGGCACACATACTGCACATACATGCATGCAGGTAAAACACCCACACACACAAAGTAAAAATAAAAAGAGATGACATCTTGAAAATTAGGACAGAGAGACAGATTATTATTTACCAGATTTGTTCACCCTCCTTTGGGCTTCTAACTCTCCCTGATTGTGAGATCAGAGTCTAAAGTGACTCTCACACACAGGAGTACCAAAAACAATCAGAAATACCCAAAGAGAAAGCATTCCAAAAACTTGTATATTGCTTCTCATTTTAATTTTTGTGCTAAAAGGTAGAGGCAAGTGAATGTGTGATCCTCCCATATCATGATACAAGAGAAGAAACATCTACAGCTTCACAGTGAGTGAGCGCTGCAGTGGAGTGTGCCTTTACTGAGGTAGAACTTGGTAGTCAGGATCCTCATCCTGTCTCTCCATGTGCCAGGACAGTCACCAAAAGCAGGACAGGAAGAGCTGTCAGCAGTGCCTGTTGTGTGCTCACCGTTTGAACACTGTCCTCTGGGCCCTGAGAGAGGTGATGCTGCTGCTCTTGGTTCCCCCTGATGCTGAGACTCAGCACATCCGGTTTGCTGTGATAGTGTTCCTTTGATGACACCCTTTTAGAATACAGTTCGGAAACTAATTAAAGCTGCACACTCTCGATGAATTTTTATCGTTTTATAACGGGCATAACAGCATTCGAGTTCTATTTAAAGTTGCTGATGGTGGATACGGTTTTTCTCTTGCCAATTTCGCACAGGCACTGAAAGGGTAGCCACTTCCATTTAGAAGTAAAGAAAGGAGCAATATGGTTTTGTACTTCTTAATAGTAACTGCTCTGTTTATAGAGAACAGCTTTTCTATGGGGTCAGGAAAAAGTACCCATCCCTAACCCCCATCCCTTGACTAGACCTCATAAGACTTAGTAAGATATATCTCTTTTCATCCATTTCCACATCACAAAGAGAAGGAGAGAAAATTTTGGTCTCAGTTAAATGAAAAAAGTTCTTGTTTCTGGAGAACAAACAAGGAGGAAGGAAGTTAATGCTGGTGAAATAATGTACTCAGGCACACTGCCCAGCCTCTTCATGAGGCTAACAAAGGGACACGGGGAAAAAGAAACTTGCAGACCCAGATCCTCTGAGTGATGGCTACAAAGAGTCACAAAGGTGGAGAGTTAATGCTGGTTTTCCACCCAGTATTAACCAGGCACAGCCCACAGCTCCTGGTCCTTTGCAAGATCCCTGCTGATTCAGAACCTTGAAAGGAACAACATGGGGTTTTAAATTTTGTTTATCACTCATAGCCAGTCCTGAATGGTCTTAGCCCACTCGGACTGAGGAAATGAGGGGATTTTAGCCTCCATATTCAATAACTGCTAGCCATGTAATCCATTGATTCTGAAACATTGCCCAGTTACTTGTTTATATCAAATCCATTCTCTAAAAATTAAAATGCTGCAAATTGAACTCTAAGTCTTATGCTTTCTGGGCAAGTATTCTTCCTCTGAGATGTACCCATAGCTAGAACCTACACCGCCTTTTAACAACTGTGAGTTGACAGGAGGGACAACCTTTTGATGCATAGGGTCTTAAGAATGAGCACAGGAAAATGATAGTGAAATTGTCAGGCATAATTCTGTTGAGCTATTTGCTTTAAAAGATGTTTTCTTTGAAATCAGGGCTATAGTGCCTACTTTCGTAAGGATGGAGTGATGTAATAGTAAATTACACATACATTTTATTGAAGAACTAAACAGTGTTAGGACTCTAAGCGATGTATTCATGTATGCATTTGTTTTGGTTTATAGCTGAAGACTCTCTAAGGGTTCACTTGATTCCCTGGAAAGAGTTCTGTTTGATAGATTCCTGTGGGCATGTCTTGGAGCTTTACAATCTAGCTCTACTTCCAGCCCTGCTTTCTGCTTCCTGACTGGCTGAGATGTGAGGAACGATTCCTCCTCAGGATCCTGCTACCATGGAGCTGGGAATCATTTCTGTAGCTATGTCTTCTGTACCATAATAAACTGGAAACTTCCAAAACCGTGAGCCTGAGTAAACATTTCTCACCTTAAGTGTTTTATGTCAGGTATGTCACAGCGAGTAATGAAGCTACTAATATAATGTTTATGTTATTATCAAACATTTTCATTGAGCTAGCCATATATAAACTCAAATGTGTCATTTTTAACCTCTTGTAGTGCACACTTTATTTGAATAGTCTCGTAGCCATGCTGCCGCTGTGTCCAAGTGTCATCAATAATACATCCTATAAAGCCTACATGTGACACTCCCTGGCTTCCTGGAAATACTAACTTCAAAAGTGACTGGAGGACTGAGTGGCTTCACTTCTTCCTAATATTCAAAGAGGCCACAATTTGCTTTCCTTTCATATCACATAAGCCTCTTACTAATATCTAAAATGTAGTATTTGCTAATATTCACAAGAAGTTTGATGCCTATTTATAGATATTTTTAGATGTTTTCTATCTATAAGAGGAGCTAACATTACCAGCTTTTAAGAAATGTATGCTAAGTATTAAATTAGCATGCTTAGCTGAGTGGTTAGGATAGAGCAAGCACAGTAAATTCTTTCTTATTTTATTATTCATATGCTACTCGGTCTCCCAAATGGTGGCTCAAATTAGCAAATAAGAAAAAGATTCTTAAGATAAAATAGAAAGAAGCAAGGAACCATTCTGAGGGACTCTGATTGTTTTTGAGATGTTTTTATGTACAAAAATGGAAGCCTAGTTTTGAAGTTCTTTGTTGGATGCCTTGGTGAAAACATCAAAAACAGGGGAAAAAATGTAATAATTGGAAAATTAGATAAAAGAGTACAGAGAGAAGAAACGCAAAGTCAGAGCCACATCTGAATACGGGTGTCATGTGTAACAGTGACAAGCTTAAAGAAAGAACACTAGAAAGCCCATGAGACGAGAAATAAGGACATGGGAGGTAAACTACACGTATCAACACAATACAAAGCACCTTGAGGAGTATTTCAGAGGTGCACATCCTCTATTAGCAGCTTGGTCCTAAACAATGCTAAAGGATTCAAACTTGACATAATAGTGGGAGAAATTATTTACAGGTGAGAGTGCTAATATGCTCTTCAAGTAATGGAGAATTGTCATATATACAGTTTCACTGTGTTTAATTTGTTAGTTCTTCGAATCTAAGTCAGTGGAGACATCTTTACTGAAAGCACAGAAACTGGTTTTAAAAACATATTCAAAGATATGAAGAAATAGAAATTATCCAGTCAAAAGCAACCAGATACCAAAACAGACATTCTTATAAAAATGATAGCACCAAGACTGGAAAAGCTTCAAGATGAGGGTGCACTCATTAATTTGAAAAATAGGGGAGACTGAGGAAACTACACAGTATCACACCCACCTTTCTTGATACTGTTCTAGTTATGAAGACCAAACTGCTCACAGGTGTGTAGGAAAGTAATGTCAGGTTTCCAGGTAGCTTGGACTCATGACTGCTGGGTACTGCGCTGAAGTGAAGAGGTGCTTGGAATCATGGAATCAAGACTCCATAATTCTATTTTTAGATATTACACTATCTTTTGTGACTTTAGAAGGGTCACTTTACCTTTTAAGGCCAAGAATTCCTCAAAAGTTAAACCACAAGATCAAACTACCTGCTCTTCCCAGTTTCTTCCCACCCAGTTAGTCTGTGATGGAAGCCATTTCTGTTCTTTCTTTTATTATTTTTGTGAATAGTCCATTACCATCCCTCTGTATAAGAAAGAAAGGAAAACCATAGGGCTGAGAAAGCCCATGGGATATGGGTACTGGAGTTGTTGGGGACCCTGGAAACAAACTAGGCTCAGTCCCTCATCTTCAAGAAGCCTATTAAAGAAACAGATGATATTGAAGAGAAGAGTAAAGTTTACTCAGTGTTAGCTATCGAATGATGAGGGGAACAGCACCCTTAGGTCTGCCTCAGAGGGAGAGCTGGAGGCCTGTATCACTCACTAAGCAGTTTTGGTCAAGGTGTGGTTCTGTCCACCACTGATTCACCATCAGCTCAGCTCCAGCCTGGCCCAAAGGTGACCTTACAAGTTGTCAGGACTGCATAGACTCTCTTCCCAAGAGCTGAGCTCCTCCTCTGGCTGCCACCACAATTCAGCTTAGCATGAAATTTGGGGAGAAATTTCACATTTCTTAAAGACAATTTAAAAAATAATTTTCAAAGAAGAATTACAACCTCTTTCTAGGATTCTGGTAGCCAAAGACAGAAATCTTTCTTCCTATCATGCTGGTTACTATCTTTCTTCAGTATGAATATTTCTGTGATTTTCCCAGTGTTGAGAGCTGATCAGCAAAGAGACAGTGCTTAGAGACAGGGCTGTACCTTCTGAGGGGAGTAGATCTTGAGTTAGATTAATAACCTTTTAAATGACATATGGAGAATTACGTCCCCTTCTATTGCTCATTGGCAATGTTGGTGGATATATCACTTATGCATCAGGAACAAGATTCTCTACAGATACCTTTTTTTTTTTTTTTAAATTGACCTCTAGAACTGTAAGAAATAAGTGTCTGCTGTTCATTGGCTTCCACAATTTTGCTTAGTCTAACAGTTCCAAGATTTAACATCCAAAGTATCTACTGAAACTTAAGT
The DNA here is from genome assembly GCA_033318265.1 of Phyllotis vaccarum. NCBI lineage: Eukaryota > Metazoa > Chordata > Mammalia > Rodentia > Cricetidae > Phyllotis > Phyllotis vaccarum. The sequence continues at coordinate 77,605,348 of JARWLC010000008.1, forward strand.
CAAGCACTTAATTGTGGTACTTTGTAAAAATTAACAAACTATGTAAACTATGTGCTTCCAACACAAAGTTGTAAAGAGTAATCATCCCCATTCCCTAAGAGAGGAAGGAGGGCATAGCAAGGAAAGATCCAAGCAAAAAAAAAAAAACAAAACAAAACAAACATCCCCAAACGTGAAAGCACATCAGATCAAATATAAAATCCTCTAGCTCCATGGCCTCCATCTTACATAGCCTCTCTTGATTAGACTCCCCTTCATGCATGCTGCTATCCTTGGAAGACATCCTATTATTTCTGTAACTCCAACATCCCTGCAAACTTGGACTTGATCTTCACATCCTTCGTAAATGTCCTCCCAGGGCCTTCTTACGGGAACTTCAACTCTCCAGTGTTCTCCTGACATCACTTCGTAAATGTCCTCCCAGGGCCTTCTTACAGGAACTTCAACTCTCCAGTGTTCTCCTGACATCAGTGGCCCTCTGGAACTGAGGCACAAGCTTCTAACCCCCCCCCCCATTTCTTCATCTTCTGTGCCTTCAAGACCAGTGACACCTGGGGGATGCTATCGAGTGTTGATGTCAGATCCACGGATAACACTTGGCAGAAGGCTCTGTCCACTGATGAGGTATTTTCCCAGGAAGTTGCTTTCTAGGAACATGGGACTCCTTCAATATTCTGAGTTAGACTCTCTCCTTTGAGATGATTTTAAGTTGAAGGCTTTGATAGCTGGTATCTTGACTTTTCTTGTCCTAGTGCAGAACAGAAGATTTATATTTATTTAATTCATCTCTTCAACAATTGCATATAACTTGTCATCTTCATTCTCCTTGTTCTAAGTTCACTCATCAAGCCATCACCAAACCACATTTTATCTCATTCTGCTCAACTCTCCACTGTAGCCCGAAAATGAGCAGTAAGCAGCAGGAGGACTGTGGCCTGAAACTTCTCCCACCAAAAAGGTTAGTCCACTACTTTTAAATTAGCCTTATATACATTCTTAAGGCATGGAAAGAGGCAGACAGATTATTCGCTGCAATATTACCTGCAAAGTCTCTGTCTAGTTCTCAGTGGAGTTCTTGTTCCCACTTTGAAAGCTCGTGAGTTGAACTTCCACTCTCTGTTTCTCTAAGCAGTTTTATTTTCTAAGGCCCCTCCAATGGCTCATTGATATAGCATTTAAGGGCTCAATCCCAAAGCTCTAAATTCTTCAACATTCCTCCCTCAAATCAGTCCCAAAGGCTTAAGAACCACAGGGTCAGGTTTGTTATAGCAGCCATACTACCCCTGATATAATTTGTGTGTGTGTGTGTGTGTGTTACAGTTACGTTAGCTGCAGATGTGATAAAATACTTGCAAAAGGCAACAAGTCAGGAAGGTGTACTTTAGCGTGTAGTTTATAAACATAATCCATCAGGACTGAAATCAAGGCAACAAGAGCTTAAAGAAGCTGGTACTGTTAAATCTGCAATCACAAAGAAGAAAGTGATGAACTGCGACACTCAACTACTTTTCTCCTGTTTATGCAGTTAAGAACTGAAGTCCAGGAAAGGGTGACACCCACCCTTAGGGTAGCTCTTCCCATGTAATCAACATAACTCCTTCATAGGCGTGTTCAGTGGCTAACCTAATAGGGTAATCCTTCATAGATGTGCCCAGAGGGCTGATATCCTGAGTCAATATAGACCCTGTCAGGTTTTCAGTCACACCCACTTGACCTGTACTCGGTCTTCATTGTTGACTTGATTATTGGGTATGAATAGTTAACAGCACAGCTACTTGAAAAGGTAACAGGTCTATACATAATATGGTATCTGATATTTTGATGGTAAACATCTCTAAAGTTGTTGAAGCTCCATAATTTTTATGTTTATAATGTCTCATGGGCATCAGAGTCTACTAAATTGGTTTCTAATGAAAGTTCCTGTTTCTTACATGAGCCTCATGCTCAAAATTAAGTTCCTCTGTCACTGTCACTGATGCTTTCTCTTACTCTCCCAATTTTGTCTTGGTAGAAGTAGTTTATGGAATCGTTTTAAAAATTATTTCATACTGTTAAGTGGCATAGAGATGATGTATTTAAATTATGACTCCAATGAATAACTATCCTGAATGACTCACTTTTCTTTCTGTATACTAATAGAAATCATCCTTTATCTGGGCCCCTTTGTGTTTCCCCAGCAATAGCTTTTGTTTCTCTGGCATACATGTTTTCTTTTTTGAGACAAACTCTCTTGTAACCCAGGATAGCCTGAAACTTATTATATAACTAGGGATAACCATGAATTTCTGATCTTCCTGCTGTGGCCTCTCAAGTACTGGGATTCTGGGCATGAGTCAGCAGCTCCAGATTTCTGTGTCAACGTTCCACACAGAAAAAAAAAATCTTCTATGTGTGAAAGTTAGTCTATAAATGAAATGGAAAACAGTAGAGCAGTACAACTGTAAGTCTGCATCATACTGCTGGTGCTGAGACAACCGTGGTATTTGCTCACTCAGGAACTTATGGACCTACAGTAGATGCAAGGCTTGCAAACTGAGCACTTCCTTGCTTGTTCTATCTTTACTGTTTTTAACTATTCTCATCAAACATCACCATTTTTTTTGCATCTCTTTAACTCAATTCTCACACTAACCTTGTAATGTATGTTATTATAAAATCTGTTTTTACAAACAAAGAAACAAACTTCAAATGGTTTAATAATGACTACAGGTAACTTTTCCTTGGCAGCAGAGTAAATTCTTGACTTCTGTTTTTAACTCCGAAGCCTCTCTGAAATAGATCATTTAGCAAAACTAAAGATTACTACCTGTTACAAGCCTCATGATAAGTCACTTTAAAATTGTTGACATTGTGGGATCATATTCACAAACACAGAAATGCACACGTCAATGCTTTTCAAACTGCAAATGATTTCATGGAGGGTAATCAATATAGAACTGAACCTGAAGGCAATAACTTATGAAAAAAATGTTCCATATCCATCCAAAGAACGTTAGACTCTATGAAATCAATCCAGAAAGTGTTTTTTCCTTGATAAGGAGTAGAAGATGTTACAATTACCTTCTCCATTGATCTCCAACAGTAAATGTTTAAGAATTTTCCTGAATTTTTGAACTGGCCTTTGAGCATTAGAAAGATCATTCATTGAAAAGCCCCCCTCTCTGGCCTTGGCGCCCCTGTTCAGTGGTCAGCACCTTTCACTGTGATTTTGCATACAATAGCTGCTATGTCCTGCCATCTAGACTTCAGCAAAGAATGAAAACATTCATATTAAAGCAAGTTTCTAATTTTGGTGCCAGGTGGTACAACTTGTTTTACTTAGAAAAAATTCCTTTCCTTTGAGGAAAAGGATAAATGTTTTAAAAGGTATCAGGTTAAAATTTCTTAAAGCACAAAAAGGCACTTCAGTTTTAGTACATTCTTCCTCTGCCATTTACTGCTGGATGGTATGAAGCATATCCAGGCCTCTGCTAGCCTAGCATTTGAGTCCTATTAACAGGTGGATAAGACATTTATTTTTCTTAATAGAGTTAAATGCCTGGGGTTTATTTGGTGGTTTTTGAGGGAGACTAGAAAACAGGATTGCAAAGAGGGTGGCAAAATGAGCCAGGAAAACCAAGATAATTTCTAGTTGAATTATGACCTCAAATGCATTCCCAAGAATGGAATTTCCACAACTCCCAATGTTATTATTGGTTATTTCTGGAGTCATTGGTGCTGAAGGCAACATCCTCTATAGAATCTCAAGTCTATTTCCTGTCCTATTTATCTTTGCCTTCTATTCTCAATGTCACCAATTAACTGCTAGCTTTATATGCTAGCTTCCTAAAATGGACTGAGATGACTAGTCCCAGTCCTAATCACCAAATGGCAGGTTTTACTAACTGGAGGAGGCACGAAAAGAATTGTATCATCAAGGAAAGAACTAGTCATACCATGATTTTAGCCTAAGAATGAGACAAGGAGCAAAGATACAAGCTTGCACAGCACAGCCATCACCAAGGGGATGCTTCCCCCTCATCAAGTGAAAGCCAAAGTGAAGAGCTGAAATAAATTCTAGAGGGCAAGTGTAAAGAGAAAGTGGTCCCATCCTAGAAAATTCTGCAAACACAAGAGAAGCTGTTAATACACAGTTGTCATTACAAACTGAAGGAGCAAAGAACTCAAATAAGAGAGAAATTAGCAGAAGTAGAAACTCATGTTCCCTATGAAAAAACCCTCCATTATGGTTTCTGGATGGAATATTCATTTCAGAAAGGGATATTAAATAACCAAGTGTCATTCAAATGATGTGAGAGTTAAAGTAACCTCCCAGTATACAATGGACTTTCAAGAAAATAACTTGGGATTGGAGAGATGGGTTAGAGGTTAGAGTACTTGCCACAGAAATAGAGGACCAGAGTTTGGATTCTGAAATCTCCTGTGTTTGGTGGGTGATGCAGCCTTCTTGAACCAAAGGTAGTGATGTGACAAAGACAGAGGTCCCCAGAGCCAGCTAGCTAGTTGGTGGGACTAGTGCACCAATGCACTCTTTTTTTGATTGAGAGGGCCTGCCTCAAAAGAACAGGTGGAAGAGCGATGGAAGATGATTCTACTCATCAGTTTTGGGCATCTAAAGCATGTGCACACATGTGCATTCATATTACACACAAATTAACTATACACACACACTTATGAAAATAAGGACAAATATTTGAAAAGGTAAAGAAAGAAGACTACTTAGGGTTAGGGTACAGCTCAATAGTAAAGTGCTTGACTAGAAAGTAGCCAAGAAAACTGTGTTCACATTCCCAAAACATAAATTATAGATGCTTAGATGTTTATCTTTATTCAGAAGGTTTGATTATAGGTCATAGTCAATCTCTTTATAAAAATAAAGGGGAATATAAATATGATAGGATAAAAGAGTAGATTATTAAATCTAATTTTAAAAAGCAACTACTTGTTTTAAGTACTTTACGATACAAATTTAAGGTTAATTTTGTTATATTTTATATATTTCTATTCTTGGCTAAGGTATGATGTTTATGCAATTCATTTAAAATTTTAATGTATCATTAAAATACAGATTAATAATTAGCCATCTATGACAATCAAACTTATAGTCATCTTTGCTTTTTAGATATACAAAAATATATTTCAATTATATAGGTAATCTTCAAACACTTCAAAGACCTACAGAATATGGCATTTAAAATATTTTAAGAACTTAGACTTTTTTGGATAGTGAGACATGTCTGTTCCTGGCAGCACCAATTTACTTCAAGAGGATGATGGGCATCAAAGAAACTTCATATTGAGTTTACTTTCTTTGTGGCAAAAGTTCGTCACTGGGCAAGAAATTGTTCTTGCCTTGACTGCTTGACAGTATGCTATATAAACTGGACATGCAGGATCCATAGGAAAGTGACCTCTGAACTTTGGCAGAACAAGAAGGGATGGTTCTTCAGGTTCCTGTTTTAGAGAGAAAATGCCAGACATTCTACAGAACACAAGGAAAAGCAACTGACAAACCTTGCCAAAATGGGCAGAACAGTCCTTCAAATTTCCTGCTTCACTAAAATGTCTGCAAGAGACTCTAAGCCTGTAGGCTGAAGATAGATGTCCCAACATTACAGAGGAACTTCGGATGATTGTCCAGGCAGCCAGATGTCTTTGTCATTTCAAGATTTTGGAAGTTGCTTACAATGTATTTCCTGTTTATTTGGGTAATACTATATCCTTCTGTGGTCTTTGATGGTGTTGAAGACTAGATAGTTATAATTATAATTTTTCTTAGTTATGATGAAAGATAAATAAGATATGAAACTTTAGACTAATAAATATAAGATAGATAGTCAAGTATATAATTTTCCTAAATACAAATAGGTTAGATATTGTAACTATAATTCTTGCTTGATAACTGCTTTATTCTATGTAATTTTTCTATGTTGAAATTTAAACCTTCTTCTCTGATTAGATGGAGAAGAGGAAGTGATGAGGGATATCTTTCTGTGTGCTGTAAATATGCTTAATTACCATTTGTTGATAAAGAAGCTGTTTTGGCTTGTGGCAAGGTAGCTTAGAGGTAGGCAGGAAATCCAGGCAGAGATAAAGGAGAAGGGAGGCATCAGGAGATGCTGCCCAAGGACAAGTGATGGGCCACAGTCAAGCCATGGAACATGTGGCAACACACACATTCATTAATAGAAATGAGTTAAGGTACAAGAGTTAGTTGGTAATGAGCCTGAGCATAGGCCAAACAGTTTATAATTAATATATTCCCCTGAGTAATTATTTTGTAAGTGGCTGCAGGAACTGGGAGGAAGGGATTTGTACAGACCTCTGACCCAGATGGGTCAGAAATCTTTTGGCTACACCCTGAGTTTCATTCATAGCAATTTCCTGTCAGATTGTGCCTAGAAGAGGCAAAAGAGGAAGAGGTAAAAAGTAAATAGGTACATCAGCTGAACTCCCAGGGCACAGAGAGTCAGAGCCAAGCACAGAAAGAATAGGAATGGGCACTTTGAGCATTTGCTGCTGGGGGAGCAGGACCCAGGAGGCTCCTGGTACAGTGTTGGCCCTTTGCAAGCTGCTTGCCTTTGCCTTTAGTGGGTCAGCTTCTTGCAAGCACATCTGTCAGGCTCTGGCAGGCACAGGGTTTCCTACAGCAGCTGTACAGCAGTGAAGTCCGCAGGCTCCACAGAGAAACATGGCAGCTTTTCTTCACTGTTGACTACCCAGCTTTCAGGTTCTTCCACTGCATTTACAACATCACTCTCTGCTGGTGGGATATGAAAACAGGGTGACATGTCCCACCCAACACAGGTCTGGTGTCCCAGAACTGCTCCCATGGTATGCTATTTCCACACAAAGAGAACACACGGGTCTCTGTGCCACGTGCATCTGGAAAACATCCCAGTTCATGCATCTGCCCTCTGATTTACACCTTGCAGAATAAGGCTAACCTGCAGGAAAGCAGTGGGTGGGCTGTGTGTTCCCTTCCCCCAACCCTTGCCTTTTTCTTATTCTGAGAAACAATCGTGGGTGTTCCCACCTCCCCCAAACTCCCTCCCTTGGAAAAGAAAGGGAAAAAGCTGTTTCCTGGCTGAATAAAGCTGAAACACCTGTGTGTCAGAAACACACAGATGTTAGACAGGCAGCGCATCACTGCAGATCCATCTGCCTAGCACACTGTGCTTGCGCTCGGGTGGTTTGGGTTGGTGACCAATTAGGGTGGGAAACAGACACCAGAGGGAAAGATTCTTTTGGCCTCATTTCTCTATTGCCTTGTGATTCTCCTTCTCACGTTTCTGTCACTGGAGTGCTATCTAAGTACCACCATGCATTGCCAAAACAATGCTCAGCTCAAGAGGGCCTGGAGAGCAGTTGTGTTAGATGTGACTTCTCCTGCCTGCAGGCTGGGGACCTAGAAGAGCAAATGCAAAGGAAAGCATTACTTGCTGAACCAGAGTCATAGAAATGTCTGCCCTTAACATTCTGGAGTGGGAACTTCTACTTGGGTGAAGGATATGCCCAGCTTCCATCATTTCTGGAGTGCTTACTGGGCACTAGTGAGCCTGGCTTTGTGTTAACACTGCATCCTGACATTGTCTGACAAAGCCAGGTGATGCAAAAGTAGTCACTAATCAATGAAGTGAAAATCCCTGTTGTCTGCTTCAGCACAATCCTAACTTGTGACTGTTTCTAGAAGAATAGTGAATGCCCAAAACCTTGGTAAGCCATTAAGTTCTGGGCATTACACAGATGGACAGTTCAGATTCCTTTGAGTCATGATCTGGAGTATAGGAGTGGATGGATGTAAGGGGGAAATGAAAATTATCAGTCAGGACCTAAATGACAGCCTTACTCAGCCCCACTGTTTTCCAGCTCTAATAACTAACATAGAATACTCTAAAAACCCGCATCAAGGCTCTGCTTTGCTTTAGCTGATGCATTTATTTATCTAGACTTAGTTTCTCTTCCTACCGATATGTCACCGTGTTGGAAAGAAGTTTATGTTTTGGGGTTCTGTATGCAGAGAAGAGGGCAGGACAGTGGATGGCATTGGGAGGGAGAGAGCATCCATATTAGTTAAATTTTCATATCTATCTGAAGAGCAGAATGAGGCAGGAAGGTGGTTTTCTAACCCTATCTATCATCTCAGGCGGGGGAGGGGAAGGGTCAAGTACTCTCTCTTGATAACTTCATTAATCTCTGGAGACTCACCACCATTCACCCAGATCAGCCCTAGGTAACTATTTACATGTCTCTATTGGGGAAAACAAAGGCCTGACTGCTTAGGACCACAAAGCCATATCTAACATATAGGACCAAAATGAAGCCTTCAAGGAGGTGGGCAGAACTTGGCCTTGAAGGTCAGCTCAGTGGTAAGCTCTATTATAACAAGGGGTACTGGTTTGCCAGGATATGAGAAGCATAGTGTGTATGTATATTTATATGTCTATGTGCATGTTAATGTGTGTTCACATGTGTGTGTAGGTGTGTGTGTGTGTGTCTGCGTGTGTGTATATGTGTATTCACAGAGGCCATAGGCCAACCTATTTTGGTAGTTTTTGAGACAAGGTTTCTTGCTGCACATAGAACTCAGAAATTGACTAGACTAGCTGGCCAGCAAGCCTCAAAGGACCCTTTTGTCTGTTTCCTGCATTGCAGGTGCATGCATTCACATTGGCTCTTTTAACATGGATGCTGGGGTTCAGAACTCAGGTCTTCGTTCTTGCATAGGCAAGGACGTTACAGACTGAGCCATCATCTCCCTGACCCTACTCTCTCCAAATGTTCTTGCAAAGAAATATTTAGAACAGAAACTGCAGTGAAGCCCCTCAGTATGTCTGGGACGGTAAGGAGGGTGCCTACTCCTGTAATGACAAGCTCTGGCTGGCACAAACGCAGGATAGCCTCTGGTGATTTTCAGTTGGTTTAAGCTGAAATGCCGAGTAACCGAGTAATGTGGGTTTTTCTAAATGTGAAGTTTGCAAGCCAGTGCCTTTGACTGGCCTGAATGTTCTCTCTGGACCCTTAAGTCTAAACTGTCTTGGAGGAACATTTGGAGAGAATTGGTTGCATTTTGGACCCAGGATCCTGAGCTACAGACATCAAAGTGATTCTCTTCTCAGTTTGCACCAAGAGACGTGCTGGAGGTTGGGCGGCAGGTATTACAGCGCCAGTGAAGAACATTCATCTCCATCAGGATCGCGAACAGCCTTCCTTGCCTCCCTCCCGGCTGGCTCCTTTATTCATCCCCTTCCCTCACAATCCACACGAAACAAAATGTGCTCATTCCTTTGCACCAGTAATGCCAGTAACGTAACGACGCTCTCGGGGATGGGGGGTTCACTGGATCAAAGAGGCCTCTAGCAGGGCGGTGTGTGGGAAATGAGCCTGACTGAATCCCCAGCCTGCCTCTCCTGGTCTCAGCCACACTCTCTCTTTCTCAACATCAGGCATTCTTTTATCGTTTCAAATTGACATTAAAGAACACATAGTGATTCAGGACCGCGACAAACAAAAAGCCTGGAAGCCCTCTGCAATAAAACTCCATAGAAAGCAAGAAACTGGCACATTTTAAAATGACTCTTTATTAAGAGAGGAAAAGAAAAAAAAAATATCATATGAGGTAAATCCTTCACCGAGCAACACCAGGGAGACTGGTAAAAATAAATTGCGCAGTCTTAATTTTTCTAGCAGCTTCCATGCTATTCTTTGAAACTGAGTACGAACCCCTTGGCCTAATCCCAAGGGCCGAGCTATAGTAAATAGTGCACATTTAATGCCTGGTTCCTTTTAGCACCGTTCAGACAGTGACTTCAGCTGCACAGCTTAGTCATAGCAGACATTTTTGTGGTGAAAGCATTAAACCCACATGCAGCTCTCTTTCTGTGGCCACTGGGGGTCATGCTCCCTTCCCATTAGCTGAATAAATCATAAAGTCGGCTTGGACCACCCAAGGAGCCCGGCCAGCATGCCACAGGCAGTGCCTACAGCCAGCTATTTCTTTTCAGAATCTGCAGGGAGGGGGGGAAAAGCAGAAAAAGAAAAACAAGGTGGAAAACACACACACACACACACACACACACACACACACACACACACACACACTGCAAAACAGACTGGCCATAGGAAAATATTTGCTTTTTTAAAAATTGCAATCTCCTTGTAGATAACTTGGAATTTTCTTGTTTAGTTTTTTATCTCTGTTGTTAAAAAACAAAGAACGCTTAAGAGGAATGCTAGCTTAAAAAAACCAAAGCCACACACAGGCCTTCTGAACTGGAACTGGAAGGGTTGTTGTTATTTTCTATTGATTTTAGATTAAGGAAGCCCACCCTGTGTGGATGCAACCAGGGAGCTGAGCATCCTGCTAACTGACAAGGCCAAAGGGATTTAACAAGGAAGCCACTGTGTTGTCTAATGTCCCCTGTGTCAAGTGGTTCACTCCTCCCAGGGACAAGGGGGCAGGGGGTGGGGGGTGGAAATGGGAGAAAGGTCTTCCAGGTCCCATTCCCATCAATCAGTAAATAAGATAAGAAACAGGAATTTTAAACACAACTATTAGCAGGGCCACTATCGCTCCAACAGACCTCAGCTCACAATGTTGAGCGGTGTGAGCAGAGAAGAGCAGAAACCAGAGGAAGAGAGGCTCTCGGCCACCCAGCTCCCCTTCTTCCCTCCAAAAAACTGTGGCGAGAAGGTGGCTTCCCATCATTCTGTGGCAGTTCTTAGGCCTGCAGCCTTCTAGGTTCTAAAGGAATTCTTAGCCTAGTGCTCAAACGGCTTGTCTTCATGAACAGGCTTCTCTGGACTCTCACAGACTTGAGAATTTAAGTCTGCAACTGGTTATGTAGGAAAATGACCTTCAATGTTACCCTTTGTTTCATGGATTGTCATGATAATCCATGTAATTTCTCCCTGACGGTTCATGCAAAACTCTTTCTAAAATGTTCCAAGTCTTCATCACCTCCAGAATAGGTAGTTTGCTTGTCCACCACAGTCCATATTACTGAGTGATTTGTGACTGCTGCCCACTAGGAGGAAAGGAAGCAAGGTCATGTCTATCAGTCATGTGTGTGACTTAATATGGTGTGTTGTAAGGTCATCCTTAATCAAAGTCATCCTGTATGGAAACATTTTTTTTTAGTGGTAAGCAGTCGACATCCTAAAATTTCAACAGGAAGGCAGGCAAATCTTCCTGTTGGAAGGCAAATAACTTCCAGCCTGCTGTGAACTAGCTAATTAAAGATTACATTTGCTAAGTCTGTCCATAGAACTTTCACTATGTAATAAAAATTCTGCTTCCACAGTGAGCCCAGGATATTGTAGACCAAGATCTTTCCCCCACAAGCTTTTATTCATTGTGTACACTGACTTTCCTTTTCCTTTATTCCTATACTCATTTTCCATATCATTGAGAACATAAAACACTTCTAATCAGATGTTCTGCAGCACTCTTCTAGAGTCAGAGTGTTTAGAAGATGATGGTCCTCTTCATCTTGTCTAGCTGCTTATCTGTGACCACTGGACTGCCCTTGGGAACAAGGCCATATCCCTCTAGTCAGAATGGGCACAGCAGGGAAAAAACGGCATGCCTCTGCATCTGTGGGGTCTCTGCATTGTGGCACAGGAAAAACAATTCCAAAGAAAATAGAAATGCATAATAAAAAGTCAACTAAAAACAGATGAGACTTAAGAAATAAATTTGGAAACAACTTCTTTCCTAATTAATAAGCATCAGTCGATTGTGCTTAGATCTTGTAAAATCCTCAGCTCTCTCACTTAGTCTCTGACAGACTGATGCCTGCGTGTGTGCATGCATGTGTGTGCTTGTGTTGCTAAAGCTGTGTTTACATGTGAAAGGAATATATACTTGGACGCATAGAGGGCATGAGAAATTCTCTCATAGTTTGTAAAATTGAAAAAAGAATGAAGCAAACATTTATGTGAATGTGAAGATAATGGCATTGAAAGGGACTAGCCTATTTCACCAGAAATCATGTTAAAATGAGTTATCTACCCTCAACTCAGTGTCTGGATTTCCCCTGGATTTCATTACTTTGCTCAGGCTCTGCTGTCTGAGGACTTCTTGCACAGGTGGGTACTTTCTGATTTTTCTTTCCCTTTTCCCCAAAGTTAGCTCATCTTTCCCCTTGATAGAGCTGAAACTATCACAAAATGAAAATCAGCATAGTAGTTGTTACAATGTGAAAAATTCCAATCTACCACAAAATCAGCACACATTTCCTCCTTAAAGACTAAAGTAAAATTAATGAGGAATGATACTTTCACTAACTAGAATTAAAACACCCCTACTCCATGAAGACTTATTAAGGAACCATTTGGATCTACATATGATTTATCCTTATATCAAGAAACTTCTAAGAGGTGCCTGGCACAGTCAGAAGTAGCTGGTACTAAAAGAAGAAACTTTCATTGCTTTGGATCTCATGTCAGCATTTACCAGCTGATATGTTTAGGCAAGATTTCTAACCATTTAATGACTGAGTTGTCTTATTTATGAATAAAGAATAATAATGGTATCACAATAAACATTTGTACTATTATGTACCAGAGGCAGGGGCTTGTGATATAGCCTTTGCTTCTATGAGGATCCTTAGTGAACAAATTAGCATACAAAGATATCCTATGCATATGATGGTAGGAATTTCCCAGCTGTTGCTATAGATCATAGGATGGCTTTAGATGACCCATTCAGGATTTATTAACCATGCAGTAGTCTCTCTGAGAACTAACTCTGTCATAGGTCTGTGGCTAGCAAGCAAATATATTGTTGTCCTCTAGGTTCTGAAAATAGACAACAGTGCCTCTAGAGCCTCCTCATTGCACTCAGGAGTGTCCTTTACTGTAGTGGTCCCTGTGGGGGCTGGAGTGTCTCATCCACATTCTTCCTTTTCTACCATCACTTACAAGGCTTTCGCCTCCCACTGTCCCTGCACCTTCTAATCAAGTAACTTACTAACTCTTGACTCTGTTTTGGTCCACACAGTCAACTATCTTGAACATAGGTCCTTTGGGGGAGCAGGGAGTAAATCTGTCTGGAGCACCCCAGAGTTCTCTGGTCTGTTCACAATTTCCTCGCCCAGTGGTCTTCATCTCATCCCTGCATCATGTATCCAAACACAGGAGACTCACTCAGGTGGGCATACCACATGGTGTCCAAGATGATCGCTGCTCCCTGTTGAGTCTGGTGACTTCCTTTCCTTACTTCTATAGCACAGCCATTACCTTAAAAACAATGGTAAAAGCCATCACCTGTGTCATGCCCTAGAGGGGAGTCCTAAAGGATAGATGATGCCCCTTTGACAGGGAAGAAGATGGAACTCATTGGTCAACCTTTGAGGAGTGTATTTGCCCATTGGGTAAAGCAGACATACAAGTCGGTTATTTCTGATAATATGATGTGGGATACAAAGGACCATCTACAAGCAAATGTTGCAAACTGTGAGCCTGCACTCACAGTAAAGAGATAGGTGAGGTAAGGAGGGAAACCACCTCTCAACCAGAAACAGAGGAAAGAGAAGTGTGGGGAAGCAGCGGGTAATGGTTGGGTGGAGTCCCATGATGTTCAGTGAGTTCCTTCTCGGTGGCCCTGTTTTTGTAGAGTGTGTATTAGGATGGAACAGGGCAGGTGAGGGAGTGAGCAATGAAAAGGGAATATCAGAGGACAAGAAAGAGATGAAATGTTCAATATTCAGTGAGAGGAATGAGAAATTTAAAAAGACAAAGAGACAATATGACCCCAATTCCAAATGAGATAGGAAGGAGAGAGACCAGCATGATGCAGTGGCCTTCAGTAGACCACACTACCAAGGACAAGGGAGAGAAAGGAGATTTTAATTTGTTCAAGGTTTTTGTATTCAAAGATGTCACAGACACTTTGAGAAAGGGAGACTCGCTGGGGAGACTCTGTGGCTCTTAAGATGTAGCTCATGATCCTGCACACTAACCCAGTGTCCCAGGAGTAATGGCCCCTCCTTTGTGACTGGGATCACAGTTTCCATTACCCCTTGGTGTGTCTTCAGTTCCTTCCTCCTTGAAAGGACAAATATCTCATGGGATCTTGGGCTCCCCAGCTTGGAGAGCCTCCCTTACTCTCACATTCCATTATCACACTTGAAATTACTTTTTTATTAACTGTCTTTTCCCATATTGAAAGTTCATTAAACATTTTTTACTACTGTATCCTGGATGTTCAACAGAGCTTTATTCCTAATAGTTACTCAGAAATCATTTATAGGACATGATGAGCTAATGATACTAAAAGCATTAGCAATGATACATGGACTTGAGAGAGTGAGACCAGGCAGACAGCTGATGTTCCAGATGCAGATGTCAGGGTCAGAGAGGCTTTCTGAATGACACTGCTCAATATGAAGAAGAAAATGGACATTTAAGTTCAGTGGTGGTCTTTGACCATTGTAGACAGCAAAGCCCCAGAAGCTTAGTATATTTGATGATTTCTAGAGAGGTCACATAGCAATTGAAATCTGTAACATATTGGTGCCACTGGAATCAGAAATTGTTCTAAAAATCCAGACACAAACTTCCTGGCTAAAAATGGAGAATAATAGACAAATCAGTGGTAATTCACCCACAGAGAAGTGGATAGTAAAGTTCTGGGAAGAAAGTTCTTTTCTAGGTGTCTGGGTGTCTGGCTTCCAGATTTTTAGCCCATGGGAACAGGTCCAGGCTGCCTAGAGGGATTAGCATGGCATTGCTGTGCTGGAACAGAACTTTTGTTGAAAGTACAGTGCATACAATTTAGAACTTTTTTTCAACACACGGTCTTAAACAAATTGACGTTTTCTGATTAACGAAAGGTTAATGAAATCATTAATCAGAAACCTGTATTTCCTAAGCATTCTCATCTTTTTTCCTTAGCACTTAATAATATTAGTCAAACTGTGTTTTTTATTTATTAGCATTTGTTTCTAGGAGAGAGAAATCTGAATGAATCTTGTTCACGATTAAACAGTGCCTAGAATAGACTTGAATGATCAATCTCTTCCTTTAAACTCAAACCCTGTTTTTTTAAGTTTAATATGTGTCATTAAATACTTAATTTTCATATATGATTTTTGTTTTAAAAGATCGATTACATATTTGATTTAAGAAAAATGAATATTTATAAATTGAGCGCTGCATATTACCCAATCTAACTGTCCTCCTCAGAAATTCTGTTCTACAATCTCAAGTATTTTAAATAGTTATTGGAATACCACACAAGAAACTATACTAGCTGAACTTCTCTGAGGCCACAACTGTCCACCCTCCTCTGTTTTCCACAGAGAACAATAAGATAACCAAAATGGCAAACAAGCTCTTCGAACACCACTCCAGTGTCTTTTTCCATAACACAGCAGCAGTATCCAGGAGAATGAAGTACTTCTGGGGCACAAACTACGCAAAATATTGACGTGCCTGTGATCATGGTAAAAACACTGGGCATTATAGATCTTGAATAATGTAGTGGGTGTATGTGTGCAGATTAAGCAAGTAAGTATACAGAATGTCTAGCTTAATTAGAATGATTAGATAGAAAATTATTTTTCTTTTAAGTGTGCCCTAAGTATTACACAGATTGTGTCTGTAACTAAGCAACAGGTGTTCTTTATCCGAAGTACAAATTCAGCTGGGTGTTGCTTAGTCTACGGTCCTAGTCACATTCTTATTTTCTTGTTACAGCTTAGAGTATGAGGGGGCCCCCAAGACTGGATGGTGAGCCCCATGGGAGCCTTGAATGGATTTCATTGCTAGCTCTTGCTTTTGATTCAGCCAACTAAATGGAAGTAAAAATGAGGATTTGACAGCCTGGCCAGAAAAGGCTTTCACAGATGTGCTAGGTAATGACACAGCAACATATGGGGAGCAGTAATCCAGTTCTGAGAGCCAGCTGCCCCTCTCTTCTGCCCACTGGCTCATCGTGCCTGTGTATTAAGAGAGGTGGAGTAAGATTGGAAAGACGCAACTTGTAAGCATATCTCTGACAGTTTACGTTTAATAACATTGTTTGTCTTGTGAAATTGAGTAGAAAAGGCAGTGGTCAGTAGAAGCTTTAATGCTGTTAAACAGCACTAAATAGCTAAACTATGCCAGAAACTGCACTTTGGAAGTTCATTGACTCAGAATTCCATTTGTAAACCTGGGAGAAGAATCAAAAAATGAGAAGAACTTGAACGAGTGAATGATTGAGGCTCAACTATTGTGTGAGGCAACTTGTATAAAGATGCTGTCTTTGGAGATGCTTCCTTTGAAGGTTTACAGAAAAATCTGAGACTAAAAAATATAGACACACGTGGATGGTTTTTATATCAAACTCTACGTTTTACTGCTGAGAAGGTCGATAGAGGCTCATATCCAGTCTTGCCTCTAGTTACCTACATAACTTCAGACAAGACATTTAATAACCTGGATTTTACATTCTTATCTATAAAATGAATCACCACATAAGCTGGATTTTATAGAGTTCCTATTAGACCACTTCTAACAAGCATGTCAAAAGCTGCAAGAAACATCATAGAAAATCATCTAAATTCATGCCTGCTTGCTGACGTTCATGCATGGTTAACAGGTGATTTTGATGAAATACTACTTACTTAATACTGAGTCAACTTTTGTAATTGGTCAAAGTGTTAGATTAGAAAAATATAATTTGACCAAAATATCACTTTAGAAATCAAAACACCAATGAAAAACACTTTGTTTCTGAAAGTAAAGAAGACTTTGCACACCTGTACCTCAGGTTCTCAGTAAGGAGCTTGTTTTTGTCCTGAGGGCAGTAGCAATTCACTTGAGGGGGTGGGGGGAGACACATTTGCTACTGAAGAAATGTCTGGTCTATCTTGTGATTAGCGCCTGCCAGTGATAAGGACAGTACATTTCTTTTAGAGCAAGCCTTATGGGAAAACTGTTTCAGGGAAGTGCTATTCAGGTAGGTCAGAAGGGCTAATGGAAGTAAAGAGAAGAAGGCAGAGCCATCTAGACAGGGACACAATTGTTAGAATGTGTGGTCTCTAAGGACAGAAATAGGATTAGCCTGTCAGAAAGATCTCACTGGGAAGAGCACACAGTAAGAACACATTAAACAAAACTACAGCAGATAGATTGTCTCAAGATTATGGAAACCAGTATTGAGCTAAAGTTTTGGAATTTTAAAAGTTACATGTCTATTTATAAACAAACCATATATTATGCATTTACATATATCTACTCATACCTTATGGCACTCTCTATAGTAGTAAAATGATACTCAATGTGTATTGTATTTGCACTCTACATTATCCTAGAATAGTATGTCTTGAAGGCAGGGAAACTGATATCCTCTCAGAATAAGACTTGTAAAGAGAGCACCTAGCACAAGTTTTCCCTGTGAGAGAAACCATAACCAGGATCCTCACATATAGTATTTCCGCTTAGCTCTGCATGGCTCAGGGCTCAGGGCTTCTGCAGCATCACTTTTCCCGATTGCTGCATTCCTATTACTGTTTCATCTGGTAATTGGTAATTCTGTTGCCAGTGTGATTTCCCATGTAGAGAATGGCCACTGTGGTCTCTGCTGTCACCTTTCTCTACATATGTCTTATCCAGGGAACAATCTCCATTTCAGCACTGGGAGATTGGCTTCATTACAAATCTTTGATAATTCAAAGTGATTTTGATGGATTGTTAAAGTCCCTATTCCTGCAGCAAGGCCTAAATACTGGGGTAGAAACAGCTTTGGTTCTGGAGTGGGATTCCTGATAGAGGGTGTCTTGTTCCATCCACCAGGCTTCTGAATGATAAGTAATGATTTTTCCCCATGTTGTCAATGAAAATCTTACATTGTCCAAGTTTGAATATCTTTGTTGAGCCTTTGAACACAGCTTTGGGATATGGAGTTAATAATAATATAAAAAAAAAAGACCTATGATACAATTCTGTTTTAGTCCATTGGTAATGAGGAATGAATTGGCCAAAATGATGTCAGTGGTGACATCACTGAATAAGCCTTCAGTTCATTAAGTAGCTTAGAGAGCTTCATGAACACGAGTTGAGAAACCAGACTTTTTGATCAGTTGCCAAGGCCCAGCTCTCAAAAATCTTCATCAGCATTTAAACCACCCTGGCGTTTTCTGCACATCTTTGACACTCAATTACATTACCAAAGCCCAACATACCCTATGGTGTTATGTTGTGCGTGCATTTCTTGTCAGAAGACCACTGAGAAAGAATCCAGAGGATGGCATCAGACCTTATGAGCCTCTGCTCATGCATCATGGAAATGCTCCTATAGACATCTAAGGAATTCTACCAGTAACTCAATAGATATGAAGCTTTTGAATCTGATTGAACCCTACATGTTACGAGGGTATTGCTGCTGTGCTCACAGTTTTTAACCATAGAATTGTTCAGTGTCTATGTGTGTCTCGGGGTTCAGGCATTTAATTACTTAATGTAGATCTACATCAGGAGACCAAATTTTGTTAAATGGGTGGGTGCATGTCAATTTCTTTAAGTCTTGAAATATTTTATTTTCACATTTATTATATATATTTAAGAAGTTTCTTAAATTTTGATCAAATGGATACAACATTGTCTCCCTTCATAATTAGGTATCACTACACATAACCTTGGATGCTAAAGAGATAGGAATCTTGACTGGCCATAACCTCTGTGCTCTCTGAATCCTACCATAATTTCATCATAATTTCATGTGACCTTGCAGGCTTTGGAATGTTTATTTTACTTCGTTCATGATAAACTTTCATTTCTGACTTTGTTAACCTTTTATTCTGTTACTTGATAGAATCCTATCAAATTCCTAGGGCAGTGGTAGATCTAGTATGGAACATCTATGCTGCCTCTACTAAAGCTATAAAGAGAGATACGGATTTTCATTGTTCTCCTTCCTCCCAGATGAGGGAAGACAAGGACCTGAGTGACCAAGCTAAGGATGGACCTTCTGAAAGATCTCTCCAATAGTTTTAATGGTGTTTATTCTTTTTCTTTTGTAGAATGTGGATATGGTGGCTAGAGCTACAGTCATTTTACATGGAGAGAGTCTCTTGAAGATGGTGACTGACAGAGGAACCAGGCACACAGAAGGAAATGGGCACCAATGACACCAGACAGCTGCTGAGACATGCCCAAGCTCTTCCAGCACATAAAACAGAAAAATAGCCCTCTGTTGTAGTTTAGGTGCTATAGTTTTACAAGCCAATTGTCGCAGAGTCTAAGCATATTTCTAAAGTATTCCTAAAGAATTTATGTTGACAGTCTTTCTGTCTATTGCGCTATTTTAAGTCATTTCTTTTAAATATTTCTGGCCTTACTTACAAACTTCTTATAATGAAGAAATTTAACATGCAGATATTGAATTTATGTCAGTGTTATATTCCTTTACTATTTAACAGAGCATTATATATATAAAACTGTAGATCATTTGACAAGACTTTTGTTGGTGTTAGTATCAATGTTAAAGCCATTTGGGACCTTAAAATATAAGTTTCCTGATTAGAGATAAATTATACAAAGTTATACAGAGAAATGGGAGAAGAAGAGACTAACATACATAATGATGTATCTCATTCATACACACACACACACACACACACACACACACACACACACACACACACACACACGCATATATGCACTGGTTTATCTCTCACATTTGGCTTAATTCTCAACCATAATGTTTTAGTAACCAGAAAAGGCAACATTGTCACAAACTTCATGAGTTTGCAGAGTGCCAGATAAACATAATAGAAAAGGAGAAAGACTTTTTCTACCTCCTCCCTTTAGAGGCTCAGTCCATCCTGGAGGGAGGGTGCAGCAGAGCAATGAGGTTCACTCTCAAGGCCAGAAACCAGGAGAAGTAATGTTTGCACTACCCCACTTTCCCCTTCTTCCCTTCCTTTAATCAGAGTCCTCGGTCCAGGGGATGGTGTCATACAGATTTAGAAATCGTCTTTTATCATTAGTGAATCCTTCTTGAAATGGATTCACTGTCTTTCACAGATATGTCCAGGGCATACTTTGTTAATCTCTTATCATTTTTAATTCAGTCAGGAACAACCATCTCTTTCTGAATTTGATGTCAAAATAATCTTAATCTATATTTTAATCCTGTTCCCCAAAGTTTTGTGATTATCTCATAATGCAAAATGAATTAGATCCATCTATGAGTCTCCATAGTCTTAACAGCTCCAATTCTGTTGCAAGGGTCCAAGTAGACATCTCTTACGAGTCTCAAGAGAAACTCTTAGCTTTTAGCCACCATGGCATCAACATTGCTGTTCCACAGGAGATAATGGAAAATAAGAAAGGATTGATCATACACAACCCTAGCCAGGGAAGACTAAATCCTGTACCTTGACACCTATTGTCTGCGACGTTTTAGAGTGTAGTGAGAGTCCAATTGGCTCTGTCAGCACTGTTCTTGATGCCTTTGTATTGCAGTCCACATGGCTTCTCTCTTTGGCTGGTTCCACTCATTGCCTGTTTTTCTCCTCAGCAGATGGTCCATGTTCCTGGAACCACCAACATCCTGAGGTGTCCATTATGTGCTCAACTTCACTTTTATGTATTCATGCATTTCCCTCCTAAAGACTTCCTTACAGCTGTCATAGACCTGCTATGCATTGCCTACCCTCCTAAGCTTTCCTCGAAATCTTGGTGGAATCCTTCATAGCCTTATAACTTTCACAATTCTGAATGTTGAAAATGATCATCACATGGACAGTATCAAGGTCTCTTGTTAGTTTGAGTAGCAGTGAGGAATCTTAGAGCATGGTTCAGCAGTCCCTGGGTATCTAGAAGAAAGAGACAATTCCTCAAGTTGTTTCCACATAGAAGATACTCTGGACTTCTCTTATTAAAACAAAGTTTTTGAAATGAGTTAAAACCTTTATACGCCTGAGTCTGAGATTGGGGGATCTAGCTGATTCCATAAATGCTTTCTAGTAATTTTCCTACTATTCTGACGTAAAATAACTGGTGACTTTTTAATGTACATACTCTTTTTTTTCCTTATTTCTTTTTTTTTAACAAAGATATCTTTTTTGGTACCAACTTCAGTGCAAGGGATCAAGGCCAGATTCTTGTCTGCATCAGGGAGATGCTCTGCCACTAAGCAACATCTCCACTCCTTGGCACCACCTTAAATATGTTCGTCATCTGGTCAAACTTCAAGCTTTAAAAGTATTTCTACTTTACTTTTGGGCTTCAAATTGTATCTATCAATCTGGCTAAAATCAGCTATATAAATATAGATATAGATAGATAGATAGATATAGATAATAGCTTTAATACTGTGTAGACGTGCAATTTACTTCCCCATCGTATTTAATACATCACCTTTAACCTTTGCTTCTCACAAGGTCTCAGGACACAAGCAAAATGCTAACAAGTTCTTTTGTAGGTGTAATGACCTCTACTCCCATTTTCCTCCCATCTGAGACATTGTGAGCACATCCCTTATCCACTCCACATCTGCGAGCATTCTGGTTTCTGAGTTCCTTCCAGAACCACTCATTAAGTTTTGTTTACAATATACCAGGTTCTCTCTACCCACTTCACTGGTTTGTAAATCCCACCCACATACTGCTTTTGAGGGCTTAAGAACCACATTTAGTCCGGCAGTGGCCTTATTTTCTGAACCAGTTTTCTCTGACAGATATTTTTTTAAGGGGAAGAATACCTGACAAAGAAACATTAAGGGAGAAGAAGTTTACTCTGCCTACATTTCAGAGTTTGAGGTTTATCACCATGGGGAGGGCATGTCATGTCATAGGAATTCTGATCACCATGGCCAAGAGCAAACAGAGAGTCCCATGGAACCTGACTTTCTCTAGTTCCCTTTTATTCCACCAGAGTCCAAACTGTCTACATAGAGTACTCAGAGATGACTATGTCATAATTTTACTTTATAGATCATACTTGAAGATTTTCTTTTAAAAAAAATACAACTCCACAATTAGACCTGTCAACTCAGTGAAACACAGGTCCAAGTCTGTCCATATCCAGATACCTTCTTGAACCAGGGCCTCACACAGGCTAAAGAAGAGCTCTATTCCTGAGCCACACCCAACACATTCTATCTGTTTATTTTTATTTTTGAGATAGTGTCTTATTAAGTTGAGTAGACTGAACATAAGCCATCATCTTCCTGCCTAGTTTCTGAGTAGGCTGAGATTTTAGGCATGTTTCACTAGGCCTTCAGAGCTGTGAGTTCTGACCTCACCTCAGCTGACTCCTGAATAAAGAGAGAGAAAAAAATGGGATTAAGTCTTTTCATCAATCAGTAGTAACTTACTACTTACTAATGATCATTTTCTCAAATTTCACTGATGAGAAGATTGTAGGACCTGGATAATGGAAAAGATGACGTGATTTAGTCAGAGGAGCTTCAGTTTTTGGCAACCAGGCAAATGGAGACTAAGCTTTCTCCCTCCCATCCATCACTCTTCCTACTATATAATCTGTCATTTTTAACACAGTGTGGAGGGATTCGTTTGACATTTCTACTGATTTCATGTTTCTTCTTAATTTCAGAGATAACTGTACTTGTTCAATCACCTCCAATATTTTTTTAATAAATAACAACTGAAGATAAAGCTCAAAACATTTTCCAAGAGAGTGAGAGTCATTTCAAAAGAAACAGGAGACACATTCATCAAGTACCTGAGTCAACAAGAAGGAATCCAAGTTCTCTGAAATATCAGCCACATTGGGAGACTAAAATTGATGTCATTGGTGTGTCTGTGACCAAAGAAAAACATAAGACAAATTCATTTGCTGGACCCAAATCAGTTTGGTACACCAGGACTGTTCCCTGTCACTGCCTCCCTGTGAGCATCACGCAAGCCAGGAGAGAGTGAGACCCCGACAAGCTTGACCACACTGTCGAAGGGAGATTTCAATATGAGGCGCAAGTTTATAAAGTTGTTTTTAAAACCCAGTTCTTCAAATTTAATACCTAAATGTCTGCATTATACCAAATCAAAAGTGTGTCTGCAATATTTCAACGTATTTTTCCATTTCATTGACTTGACCATTCTCATGCTGACTTCAGTTAGGAGAAGGAAGCAACGAGGGCAGTTATATTGCTTCCATTATAACCTAACAAAATATGACTTTAAATCAAAATAAAAACCAAAAAACCCTAGATATGCTATCAAGGATATCTTAACTCTATAAGCTTGTAGATTAATTCCACCTAACCCTATGCTTTCAACACTTTGCTTAACTGATCACAGAGATTGCTTGGTAATAGATGGGTTCTGATCTTATCTGAAGGGCTTCTCCTTGGCTGTGTTTCTCCATTTAAAGTCACTTTCCTGAGAGTGATGTACATTTTGGGCACCAGAGTATATTTGTAGAACTAGTAGTTATGGTAACAAGACTAGGTTTACATGTCCGTCCACATCAGCACCATGTACTCAAGATGGATTTCAGCTGCCAAAAAGGTCACTCCAAACTGCTTGCACAGACCTGCCTTTATGCCCCCTGTTTATTATGCTCCCATGTAGTAGATGTCTCAGGCACTGAAAAGCACGGCCATATATCAACAGCTCTCTGGTGGTTCCGAATGTTCTAAACAAGAGCAAGGGTGCACTGAACCTCCCATGTAAACTTTATACAACAGTTTCAGCAGAACTGTAATTATTTACAAAATGATGGCATGAGAAATCTCTGGATTTATATCTTACGTTAAAGTAACTTAGATGGTGTCCGCATAATTCTTGTATTCGTGGTAGGTTTGCAATTTATTTTGCTTTATTTGGGTTGCACTTGATACAACACTAAGACTATTTTCATTGATTTTGAAAGGAAAACAATAAAGATTGAACGGGCTTTTGAAAATACATGCCACTTAAGTCTGGTATATCTGTGACTCTATAGAAACTTTATCTCTTTTTTGGGGGGGGGGGCCTGGGTACAAAATATTGTGAATTTATAATGTAATGTGAAATCCATATTTTCCAACTTTTCTTGCTTTTATGACAAGCTAAAGTAAGAAAAAATAGGTCATTTTAGAAAAATATCTCTAGATACTGAGCCAACTACATCAGGTGGAATTTAGAACTTCATGTCCCTTTTGAAAGTTTGTTCCATGGCCAAGCTAGCAAATCCCAGCACAAAGCTCCCTTTGAGGCCAAGGGGACTCCCTGTTTGTATTGGCATCTCAGGGTGGGCGTTAGAAGAGGATGAAGGGTCCAAGAACATGGAAAAACCCCACTTCTATGAACCAGGGAATCCTGAATTAAAGCGGTGTCGGGACATATATGATGTATACTTCAAGTTGGCTGTAAATATCATTTAGTTGCTAACAAAAATTATATTTCGTCATTTGTGTAACATCTATGTCTACTGTCAAGTCCTCATCACAGCAGAGCCTTATGGCACTGACGTTTTCTAAAAGGTAACATTTGTGGCTTATCTGTGAAGCCAACTCTGTGTTTTCTGTCTTCCTTTTTCTTTTACTCTTATGAAACTAAAGTCTGATTTTGTACCAGAACCCTTGGTTTATATCAAAATCCCCTTGGATGAGCTCCATGAAGGCATATCAGTGGGTGTTTGGTCCTGAGACCATGAATAATCCGTTCCGATTACCTTCTTATTAATGTCCGCATACTATCCAGTCATTAACTATCGCCACAGTATCACTGTAGGAAAGAAAACCATGATTTATCATATCTTCTTTCAGCAGCAGGAAGATTGAAAGAGAGCAGTTAGCTAAGTGTTTGTTTTACTAAAGACGGGAAGGGTGAGGGCTCTCAACTAGGTTGGAGTCTACAGGGATTGCTTGTTCTGCAACAGCCACTGGGACTGCATGCTGATCTAGGAGAGTTAAAACGGAAGTCTGAACAACAGCTGTTACTCTCTGTGTATTACCAGTGGGGGTAACTTAGGTTAGCTCTTGCAAGTGCTCAGGTCGACTCCTCGATGCTGATATCACTTATGCAGAAGGTTCAGTTTACCCACCACCAGGAGAAATTTTTGTAAAATCAGAAATTTGCCCAAACTGATAGCATATTAAACTATAATGTGCTTGGGACTTGAGAGGTAGCCCAGTGGTCAGTGCACTTGCTGACCTTGCACAAAACCCAAGTTTAGCTCCCAGTACACATAGCACCTACAACTCCAGCTAGGGGATCTGACCCCTTTTGGCCACCACAGGCACCTGCAGGAGTGTGGTGCACAGAAACTCATACACCACACACACATCCACACAAACGAAAATAAGTAAATTTTTTAAAAAATCAAATTTAAATCCTGAAAAAATAACAGAACTTACTATAATTTAAAAAAGATTTTGTTAAAAAAATTTTCCTATGTGGAAAGAAAATGTTCTTCTGAAGAAATGTGACTTGCTATGGAGTCAAAGCCAGAAGAACTGAGGCTGGCATGAAGATGTAGGGTTGGGAACCCTTCCATTTGGAGGACTAGAAGTGAGGGCATTTTAAGAGAGCTTTAGAATTTACTTGGTAATGCTGTGCCTAGTTTTAAAAATATGGAATGGGAAGAACATAAGCTCGTACTTAATTGGAAAAACAAGGGGAGAAAGTGATGGGCATTTATATTCTTTAGAGCAATTCAGCTGAGCATCTGGGAGATTACCACATTGTATTCATTTTTGTGGCTGATTTTACACAAATGACCCTGACTCATAAAGTTACTGGTATGAATTTAATTTGAAGATTAGAGGTGTGTACACAGGTAAGTGCATGTCCATGTCTCTCTCAAGTGGCAGTGTTGCTTTAAAGAATCATTTTATGGTGTGTCTTACAATTATTAAAGTTCCCCCGGCTTATAATCCAAACCAGTATAAAAAATGGTTAGTCTTTACAGCTTTGCATAAATTTTATCTTAATTGCTTTAAAAATAAGGTTCATAACAATGAGAGTCAAGAATAGCTCCTTTACATTTATAAAGACAATACAAAGGAAATTGTTACGATCAGAGCTAAACGCTCAAACAGAAGTCCATTGGTGATATATCTTTTGGCAGTGACAATTCAAATATAAGTGATCTATGAGGTGCATTAGAAATTTCAAAACTTTCTGGGCTATTAAAAATCTTTGGGGAACAATGTCAGATTTTTTAAAGCTAGACTTTGAGAAAGAAGGAGAGCTTCATTTGTCCAAATAACCGTTAATTACCCAGTGTAAATGAGAATGCACAAAATATGGAGGGCACTATCTATCTATCTATCTATCTATCTATCTATCTATCTATCTATCTGTCTGTCTGTCTGTCTGTCTGTCTGTCTCTATCTGTCTATCTATCCATCATCCATCCATCTATTCACCCACTCACACACCCACCATCTATCTATATACCTCTGTCTCTTTTTTCTTAACTTACGTGTGTATGTGTGTGTGGATACTTTGATATTGTACTCATGTGTATGAGGATGTGTGTCCCTGCACGAATAGAGGAAGTCATCAGTGTCTTGTTATACCACAGTCAGCACTATTATTGTTAGACTGTCAGCCAACAATTCTCAGCTATCCTCCTGTCTTGCCCTCCTTGTAAGTTATAAGTGCTCTAGACCTTCTGGATGTTTAACGTAGGTGCTAAGTTCTGAATCTGTGTATTCATCTCCTTTTATGTTTCCTGAATGAAAATTCCTGTGACAAAATCTCCATACTTCCATCAGTTTAGTCTAGACACCTATGGATTGGGGTCCCTCATGGCAGGTAAAGCTGGTGAAGGGAAGAGAACAGAGAGAAAAGGAAATTCTTCTCCTTCCTCAAAGCTTAACCCATTTAGACTATAGTAGGGGCTGCTGAGGTGTGTCAAACACCAAGGGACAGACAGTTCCTCCAAGCTAAGATTTCAACTGCTGCTTCTGTAACTAGAGAAAGAAAATTTGGGAAATGATGTGGATGGGTTTCCCAAGCCCCTTTCTGGATCTCTATAGCCTATCAGGAGAGCAAGTGAGAAAAAGACTGGGCAGATAGGCTCTTCCAACTGGTTAGCAGATGCAGGGATCCCACACTGCAGCTAAGTCCTCTCCCTTTGCCATGCTGGGACATGGAAGCATCCTTTACCCAGTCAGTGGTTCTAGGACCTTTCTACACCATCAGCCAACACCAAGAAATTTATCTTTTGTTCTCTGTGGGATTTTTGTTACTGTTTTTTTTTTTTCTTTTCCTAATGGACACTGTGAATGTATTCAAAGTTCATGTGGGGACTTCATAATATAATGAACTAGGAAAGCTCCACAGTTCTGTGTGAGATGCCCTCAATGGTAACAGATTAAAGTTTCTCCCACATGGTTGAGGCACCAGTTCAAGCCAGAACTATGTGCTTGGATGGTTTCAAAGATATTTGATTCCATTTTTTTTTTTTTTTTTTACTTTTGTGTAAATGGTTGATGTTCAAACCCAATCCATAATGGTGAACTCCCCATGCAGGCAGGGAGCCTACTGGCTTTTATCATTACTTGATTTTGTCTGTCTTCAGACATGAATGAAACTGTTCACTCTCTTGCAGATTTCCTGAGGGAGTTTAGACTAGCAGACCATCCGTGCCACCACTTGCCATAGAAATAGGTGAACTGGCCCAACAGCCAAGTGACATTCACAGAGTGTCTTTCAAATGTTTCTCATCTACAAGGGACTCTGTTCAAACCCAAATATGAAACAGGACTGTTGTGGGATTCAGGTGTCAGCTGATAAGGTCAAAAGACACTTATCCAAGGACCAGGCCCCTGAAGGGGGCAGGGAAAGCCCATTGAAAAGGGGCTTCTGGAACACGAGACACTCTCTTCTTGGTTCCTGGATGTTGGAGAGAGGATCGGAATCCATCGTCCACCGTTCCAGACTCTAGTCCCTGTTCAGGTGCTACTGTAATCTGTTACCTGTACCGTGAGTGTTGGTTTATATTTTAATAAATATCTATCTGGTATTGGTGCCTTCTGAGTACACTCACTCCACCTATATCTGGTGCCCAATGTCTTCAAATCCCCCCCCCCCTAGCCGGCAGCTCGGGCCAGCTTTAAACCACACGCAGGCAGGTTTAGACGACTTAGCCTGCCAACGCGGAGCTCAGGCGGATCTACCAGTACGGTGGCTGTCTACCAGTACAGTACCACTGTCTACCAGTATGGTGGCTCCGCTCCTATAGAGTGCGGGTTGGGTAGACTGAGCAGGGCCTTGGCGCAGCGGCCACGTGCAGAGTTTCACTAGGTCCACTGCCAGGCCCTTTCGCTGTTTGGACTGGGCGGTCCCCGGCAGTTACTTGAAACAGCCGCACAGCATTTCCCTGAGCTGGTGGGACTCGGCTTGTAGCTAGCCGCTGCAGCCATTCCATTGTTCAAACACCGCCCAGCGGTTCCGTGTGGTTACCTGGGCTCCACTCTAGCTAGCTCATTTTGACCCAGGAACTAGCCCCGGTAACCAAGAAAACCCTTCTCTCCCCACTAGTGGCTGATTGCGACCTGGGGCAATTGTAAATTACTCCTGAAGGCAAACAAAGGAAACAAAAACCCTTCTATCTTGTGATTAACATCCTGTCTTAACTTGTGAGAATTTGCTTTTTCCAAGGATTGTATTCTGCCTGCTGGGGCCTGGTGGATAGCTTCCTGCTGCTGAGAGTCTCTGCATTTGCCATACAGCAGGGCATTGAATGTTACTGTGACATCTACCGACCACACAGCATCATCATACCTGGATTGAGGTAATGGCTGACAACTATTCTCTTGAGGCATTCAGTATATATTTTTCCATGATGGTTGACAAGTTTTTAAATGAATATCTTGAAGGATTCAATACCCCAGTTTTACTATTTTTTGGTCTGTTTCTCTATGTTGTGTTCCAAAATAAAAGGGTGATGACTGAGGTCATGAATTTGAACCATCAATTACCGTCAAGACTTGGTATTATAGAATTATCAATTACCGTCAAGACTTGGTATTATAGAATTATCAAATGTTACAGTGTCAGATGAGGTGAAGCAGATATAGAACTTAAATCGACAGCTGTTGTCCAAGGTATATGACATAGAACTGTCAAACTCTGAGATGGCAAAAAAGATGGGTACTCAGGAAATTGGTTACAACAAACTTTCAGATAAGGATAACACTGTACAAGAAAAATATAAGCTCTACGTAAATGATGAAAACAAGAAACTTGTTGACCACATTGATGAAGGGAACGAGAAAATCATTAATTATGTTAATGATGTAGATCTAAAAATTGCTAACTCAGTGAGGTCTTTGGAAGGACTACTTCATCAGGAAAGTCAAGGTCTGAGACCGGTAGTATCCAAAATCCAAGAATGGGAACCTGTAGTATCCAAAATCCAAGAATGGGAACCTGTAGTATCCAAAATCCAGGAATGGGAACCCATAGTATCCAAAATACAAGAATGGGGGGGACCATATTGCAACATTAGAAAAAGGCAATGATGCATCTTATGCTCACAACAGTTCAGGTCAACCCCCAATGGGGTGTTACGGTACTGGAAATACTTTACATAAAGTGGTAAACATGACAGGGCTACCCCCTTCACCACCACTATTGTTCCCAGCTACTTCAGACAAAGATAGCACCAGGGGGGATCCTCAGAATATGTAGAGTATAGTTATGAGCCAGTACATATGAAAGACATCAAAGATTTTAAAGAGGCAATATCCATGTATGGTATTCACTCTACTTATGTAAAGAAGCTCCTAAATTCATGGTCTGCAAAATACCGAATCCTCCCCCTTGATTCGATGCAGCTAACGGCTGCTGTCTTGGACCAAAGTCAAAACTTGCAGTGGAGAAGCTGGTTTAGAGAGGAGGCCAAGACCTTAGAACACCAAGGAAGAATTAGGGGTTTCTTTGCTTCTCAGGACCAAATCCTTGGTGAAGGCATGTTTGCTGATGTGAAGACTCAAACTACTTATGATGAACATACTTTATTGCTATGCCGTACTGCCGCACTTAATGCATGGGAAAAGATTTTGGATCCAGGTCAAAAAATTGAGCATTATGCTAAGGTCAAACAAGGCTTAAAAGAGCCTTATACCAACTTTCTACAAAGGCTTACCACGGCTGTACATAGAGCAATATCAGATCCAGAAGCCAGAAAGCAAATAATACTTTCTCTGGCCTTTGATCACGCTAATCCAGAATGTAGAAGAATCCTTCTGCCTTTAAAAATCAGAGCCGCACCTACAGAAGAATGGATTCAATATACAATCAATGCTTAATCTCTCCATGGCAATGAAGACAATTTGGTAGACCAAGCCGTTGCTAAGGTAAGGGAGAGGAACCAAGGCATCACTTGTTTCAACTGTGGTAGACAAGGCCATATAAGACGGAATTGTACACAAAGTACTCTTGGAAATGATGCCCGATCTAGGTTTAATTCGAACAGAGGTCATTGCCTTCTGGATTATGCAGAAGGTGTGGCAAGGGACGGCATTGGACCAATGAATGTAGATCTACCAGAGATAAAGAAGGCAACCCTCTGCCATCGGGAAATGCCTTTCAGGACTTCCCCCAGGAAGCCCCCAAAAATCAGACTCCAAATTCGACGATGGTGAGATCATATCCGGTCATAGTAGAAGACCAGCATTCTCAGGACAAATAGAGCACCCAATACCTGATCTTGAAAACCATACAGTATCAGATGATAACATAAATTCAAAAGAAAATTCAGAAATTCCAAAAAGAATCACAAAACGAATATTTTGGCAGACTTCGATAAAAGAACAAAGACTAAAATTGGGGATACAGATAGATAATATTTATATCCAGGGTTTAGTCGACACGGGGGCCGACGTTTCGATCATAACCCCACAATCATGGCATCCAAGATGGCCTTTACAGACAGTAGATATCCAATTTCTGGGTATTGGAACAATATCTAAGGTGAAATAGAGTGTGAGATGGCTTGAATGCATAGGACCAGAAGGTCAGAAAGGACAGTTGAAGCCATATATGGCTGATATAGCAGTGAATCTGTGGGGTCGCAACCTCCTAATGCAGTGGAATACCCAGATTAAAATCCCTCCTGGTTCTGATGTCAGCCAGAGGCTCAACTATGTTTCCAAAAATGATGTTTTAAGGTACTATGAAAAAAATTCACCAGCCATTCAGGTTGTACAAAAGAATTGCCCTATATCCACAGATCTTAAAAGGACACTCACAGCATTGCCTTTGAAATGGTTAACAGAATAGCCTATTTGGGTTCAACAATGGCCTTTGATGAGAGAAAAACTTCAGGCTTTGGAACAGTTGGTACTGGAGCAGTTACAGGCTCATCGAAGAATCAACCAGTCCATGGAATTCTCCTGTTTTTGTTGTCAAGAAAAAATCTGGAAAATGGAGGATGGTAACAGATTTAAGAGCAATTAATAAGGTGATTCAACCTATGGGCTCCTAACAATCTGGTATCCCCCTGCCTTCTCTGCTACCTAAAGGATGGCCTATTGCAATTATTGATTTGAAGGATTGTTTTTTTTACCATACCTTTACAAGAACGAGATAAAGAAAAATTTGCTTTCACAGTGCCTACTCTTAATAATTCAGGGCCAGCTAAGAGATACCAATGGAGAGTCCTTCCCCAAAGAATGTTGAATAGTCCCACCTTATGCAAATATTTTGTACAACAACCACTAGAAATTCTGCGTAAGCGCTTCCCACAATCTATCATTTACCATTATATGGATGATATTTTGTTGGCAGACCCAAACCCAAAGACATTAGAAACATTGTTTAAAGAACTACAGAAAATATTGCCTAATTGGGGACTACAAATTGCTCCAGAAAAGGTACAGAGGGGAGATTCTATCAATTATTTAGCATATAAGATAGGTTTACAAAAAATTAGGCCACAAAAGGTAAAATTAAATAGAGATAAATTGAAGACTCTTAACGATTTTCAGAAGCTACTAGGAGATATTGCTCATATACGGCGCATTATTGGCATAAAAAACTATGAGCTAGTTAATTTGTTAAAGACTTTGGACAGTGACAAGGATTTAAATAGTCCAAGAGAATTATCTGATGAGGCTGAGAAAGAATTAGAATTGGTGGAAAAGAAACTTCAAGAATCACATGTGGATCGTGTGGATCCAGACCTAGAATGCATACTTGTTATTTTACCCTCTAGACAATCTCCAACAGGAATCTTAATGCAAATAGAAAGCATCATATTAGAATGGATATTTCTGCCACATAGGCCAAGCAAAAAGATGAAGACATATATCAAAAAAAATTGCTGATCTGATTTTTAAAGGTAAATTGAGACTCTGCCAATTGACGGGAAAGGACCCTGCAGAAATTGTTGTGCCTTTGACTAATGAAGAAATTGAATGATTATGGGGAGACAGTGAACCTTGGCAAAAGGCTTGCAGTGACTTTTTAGGAGAAATTAATAATAGATATCCCCAAAACATGAGAATTCAATTTATAAAGGAAACTAATTGGATCTTTCCTCGTGTGGTACAGGATGAACCCATTTCTGGAGCCCCTATATTTTATATGGATGCAAACAATTTAGGGAAGGCTGGCTACAAGTCTGAAAACTTAACTAATGTGGCTCAGATCCCTTATAACTCTGTTTAGAAGTCAGAACTATATGCGATTATTATGGTGTTGTTGGATTTCACAGAGCCTCTTAACTTAATTACTGACTCTCAATACGCAGAAAGAGTTGTTTCACATATTGAAACTGCTGACTTCATTCCTGTGATACAGACTTGACCTTACTATTCATACAACTACAAGATATCATAAGAGGTAGGATACATCCTATGTACATAACACATATCAGGGCACACATGGGCCTCCCAGGCCCTCTAGCACAGGGTAATGATGAAATAGATCGGTTGCTAATAGGAAGCGTGCTAAAGGCCACAGAATTTCATGAGAAACAACATGTTAACAGCAAAGGGCTAAAGAAGAGTTTTCCCATCACTTTGAATGAAGCAAAGGAAATAGTAAAAAAAAATGTAACACTTGCTCTTTCTATAACCAACCATCTTTACCTGCAGGAAGTAATCCTAAGGGTACACAGGGACATGAGATCTGGCAAATGGATGTGTTTCACTTTCCAGAATTCGGAAAGATGAAATATGTACATCATACTATTGACACCTATTCTAGAATGCAATGGGCGACTGCCCTGAGTTCTGAAAATGCTAATGCTGTACTAACTCACCTTTTGGAAGCCACGCCATAATGGGAATTCCCACTCAGATTAAGACTGACAATGCTCCAGCTTACGTCTCCCGAAAAATGAAGATAATTTTTGGATACTATGATATAAAGCATATTACAGGAATACCACAGAATCCTACAGGACAGGCAGTTGTGGAGAGATCTCACCACACATTAAAAGAGATGCTTTATAAACAAAAGAAAGAAATGAAAAAACCCAGAGAGAGGTTGCACAATGCCTTATTGACTTTAAATTTTCTTAACGATAATGAAAAGGGAACATCAGCTGCTGAGAGACATTGGGTAGTAGAGAAATCCTCTGAGTTAAATCAACCCATCCACTTCAAAGATGTGTTGACTTCAGAGTGGAAGCTGGGATATGTGCTTTGAAGGGGTAGGGGTTTTTCTCTTGTTTCAACAGGGACAGAAAAGATATGGGTACCGACAAAACTAATAAAAGTCTGCTTTGAAAAGGAGTCCCTTCCTGAGGAAGAAAAGTAACTGCTTATCCTTGATATGACAAACGGATACATGGTAAGGAAAACACATTTAACAAACTAGGGCAGGGTCTCAATTTTGTCTTTACAGGAAAACGGATACAACTATTTTTAAGGCATTGACTAGACATTAAATAATTACTCACCTGCAATCAAAAACAGACTGATGATGAAGGAATGTACAAGACTGACTATAAGACCAACTGATACACATATGCACTACTGGGTAATTTCTCAATTTTTACTGCTTTGCATCTTGCATCTACACCTCGAAAAAAAAAAGTGGTCCTGATTTGACTATTAATAGGGCTTGATTTGGATTGGGAGCAAGTGGCTTTCTCCCTCTCTAAACCCAAGCATATTGGTAAAGAAAATGTGAAAAATTCTGTCTCATATCAGAAAAGCCACCTAGTATGAGACAGAAGACAGAATGTTTAGGGACCAATATTATTGTGACTTCATCTTAAACCTTGTTCCTCTCTGTTTCTGTACCTTTCAAACATCTCATCCTGTCTGTATACAATCTCCTGAAGTCATAGAAGATATGAATATCTTTTGAATATCAACAATGCTTAAGTTTTCCACTATAAATAACATTTCCTCCTATCAGCTATCTACAAAGAATCTGGAACCGAGACGGGGCCCCCACCACAACAACTCCTTCTAGTGAAACAAGACTAACAGAGAAAATATGAGAGAGAGAATAAGAGGCAGGTAGACAGACAGACCAAAAAAAAAAGAGAGAAAATCAAGAACCTGGTGTGCACCAATCAATAATTGTTTTCAGGTAATAGACAATTTAAAAACAGCTGCAAGATAGCTCCTTATGATTATCCTTCAGATCACACTGCTAATTAAGTTTCCAGATGGAGTTAACCACTATTCTAAGAATGGTTATAGATGTATGTGGTCAGTCCATTAGGATCTAACCATTGTTTTAGCTTTTACAAGATCCCAAAGAGATGCCATCGCCCTTAAGTCAGCAGGAAGTAACCTTATGAAAGACTATGCCCCCTTTCCCAATAAGTTTTATGCTCTGAAGGTTGTGGGTAACTATTATTCTAATAGAATAGTTATAAGTTAAAACTGGGTAAAGGACAAAACTATAATATAGCATCAAAGATCTCTTTTGAAGAAGAGAGGGGGGATAGATAGGATAGATAAAGGTAGACTGTTCTACCTACCTATACTCCATTCTAGCTGAATGTATGGGCTAAGCTAAAGACTATTTGCACTGTCATAGATATTTGTATATTGATACTAATGTGAAATCATTTTATATGTTTAATTGTGATAATTTGTACATTGGTACAAAGTTTAATCTGAGATTGCTTTATATAACCAAAGCAACTTGTACTTCGATATAAATCTGAATCTGTAACTATTATGTAAAACTGAATCTGAAATTGCTATATTTTATATATGCTTCTATTCTTGTTTAAAATATTTGCACATCATTGTCATGTACACTATGCAATTACTACCTCCATTTAACTATACTAGATATAATGTATGATTGCACTAGTTATGATATATGCACAAGATGTTTTATATACCTCTGTTTAGATGATATATATGTATTTACATGTCTAAAATACTGTGGCCACTTTCCCTGGTAATATACTTCTGGCTAATGTTTGATAGTTCTACTAAGGGTCATTGTTCAGGGATTGTACACCTCTTATACAGGTATTCTAATTTTTAGTACAGGGTTTATTCCTTAAGATGATAAAAACTGCAGTCAACATTATTTAAGGTATCATATCCCAGTCATCTCAGATATAGGTTAGAATATCATAGATAGACAGGAATCTTCAACCATTTCATAGACCCAGAGAATATGGCATTTAACATTTGGAATTCGGCCACAAGAGACACAACGACTCCTGGTGTCACTGCTCCCTTCAAGAGATGGTGTTGAGCATCGAAGATACTCCATTGGAGTTTGTCCTTTTGGCAGAGAATGGCCGGTTGAGTAAGGAACTGTCCCTACCTTGATTGCTGACAGTACACACATGATGTCCAAGCTGGATGAACAAGTTGGTGGATGGAGACTGATGAAACCTGCCTGGACAGGATAAGACAGTCCCTCCAAAATTGCCCTGCTTGTGAAAAGATCTGTCAGATACCATAGGCCTGTAGCCAATATGATAGATGCTCTAACGGTGCACAAATCCAGAGGTGATTGTCCAGGTAGCTGTGTTGCTGTCCTCTCCCAAATTTTGGAAGTCACTACTTCCATGTACTTCTGACTTTCAGGTGATTCACCTTCTTTCTCAGGTCTTGAAGAGGTTGAAGAATGGATATTTAAGGTTATCACCCTATTATCCCTTAGATAAGAACACTCAGGTGTTAAATTTTCACTTTTCCAGATTAACCCTTTGAAATAATCTATACACCCTACTATCTACCAATATTCTAGAACTATTTGATGTACCTTATATAGGTTAGGCTTTGATTAGAAACTGTACTTTGTCCTCTCCTAGATACTACCTCATAGTAATTCCTACTGTACATAGTCTTAGTTTAGAACCTTCTTAGTTAGACAAAAGGGGGAGATATTGTGGGATTCAGGTATCAGCTGATAAGGTCAAAGAGACTTATCCAGGGTACCGGGCCCCTGAAGGGGGCGGGGAAAGCCCATTGAAAAGGGGCTTCTGGAACACGAGATGCTCTCTTCCTGGTTCCTGGATGTTGGAGAGAGGATTGGAATCCATCGTCCATCCATCACTTGTCCACCATTCCAGACTCCAGTCCCTGTTCAGGTGCTACTGTAATCTGTTACCTGTACCATGAGTGTTGGTTTATATTTTAATAAATATCTATCTGGTATTTGTGCCTTCTGAGTACACTCCACATATACAGGACTGTCCTTTGAAGGAGGACAGGACTGAGTCTGTGTTCCCATGGGACCAAATTTCATGTCTGTAACTATTTTAATTCCACATTCGTGAATGAGTTTTCTATGAGTCTCTAGATTTTTGTTGTTGTTGTTTTGAAACAGAATCTCATTGCAAATCCCAGGGTGGCCTGGAACTGTGATCCTCCTGTCCCCCAGAGCATGGGATCACAGATAAGTAACACTCTGTCCAGCTTCTGGCTTTGTTTATTCGATCTTGCGTATGCCCCGGTGAGTCAGAGCCAATTTCTCAGCCTGACTGTACTCCTCATCCACAAATTATTAAGCTGTTTTCTGCTCTAGGTCGTTCCAATTAGTTGAAGCCTTTGGTCTGGAATGAGCAAGTTTTTCAGTTTATATAAATGATCCCCGGGTTCTATAACTACCACTGAGTCCT
This sequence comes from Phyllotis vaccarum, assembly GCA_033318265.1. Lineage (NCBI taxonomy): Eukaryota > Metazoa > Chordata > Mammalia > Rodentia > Cricetidae > Phyllotis > Phyllotis vaccarum. The sequence goes on from JARWLC010000008.1 coordinate 77,642,302, forward strand.
GTGTCTTCCTCACCCTTCACCACAACCAGTGTCCTGACTCATGCTGCTGAAAGCTGATCCTCTGTCCTAACCTATGAGAAACAATGTGAGATGCTCAAAAACCCATGTGAACATCACAGCACCCAACACTATACAATATGAGGTTTCTTAACAAAGAAAAATGAAAGCTGAGTTTGCAGTGGAGCCACCAGCATCCACCATGTTATTAGTCAGCCCTGATGGTACACACATTTCTTTGCAAGCATTTGCTGAGATATTGTAAATTACTTAACTCCAGCAGCAGCATACTTTCTCTCCCTTAATCTTGATCTGATCCCCGAGGGGCTATTTATTACAGATATATACAGCTTGTCATTGGGAGTGAAGTTAATGTAATATGACACAAGCAGCCCTCACTGTTTAATGTGTTCCAGAAAGTTAGCAAGTTCAGTTCAGTGGGTACTGACACGATCATCTGCCTGAAAAGCAGCAGGGAAGAGAGTGAGGTGAGGGAGGGGCAGGGGCAGATACTAAACACTGCTCACTGTAGGTGGCCAATTAATACACTGTGTCCAAGCTGGAACAAATCCTTCCTCTGTATACATAAAGCATATAATCTCTTATCTGCTTAGGCATTATCAAATATTTTAGCAAATCCTAGTAACTTCAAACACAGGTTTAATGGAATGCAGAACATAATCTGGTTGAGAAGGTTTCAAGAGAACTACTTTGCAATGCCATTATAATCTTATCCCATGTGGAAAGATGTCTGACTTGGCAAAACACAACATGAGTGAAAACAAAATGCACAGCTCTTGCCTTTCCAAATGTGGAGCCACAAATCAGGAAAAATTACTACGATTCTTTCAAAGCTGAGGGTATGGTTATGGGTCCGGTTCTCTATATTTGGTTACCATATCATATTAATTTGAAGGGAAATTCTAATAGATGACCACATGATATTAACAGCACAATCCAGCTGGGATTTGAGCCAGGATTAATTCAACATTGTGGTTTGTATCTCATCATCAAGTTAAAAGTGATACAATTAATTAAACCACAAGCATGGAAAAAAATTGAAACCAACATAACCAATAATACCACCCTGACCAAATTCCAGTTCTCACACATACATAGACTTTAAAATGGATCCATGTTTTCCCCAGTGAGGATACCTTATTTTTTTTTTAAATTTCCCTGGATGGCTGGAATGTATTTTAAGCATCTTCCTTCTTTATCTGGGATATCCCTCAGGCACTTGAGGTAGTTTTGATGCAAGATCATTGAGTAGGTAAAGTGAATAGCAAACAGCACCAGCTGGAGACACAGCCCAGACAAGCAGACAGAGAGAGGCTGGAGGAAAAGCACGTGGGGGAAGCATCTCTTCTCTTTGCTACAAGAAAAGTTCTATATTGAACTTGACTTACAAGTGATGTCTCACACTTCTTATTGTAACATCGAATGCACCCAGGCAAAGGGCAGGATCAGCCAAAGGCAGGAAAAGCAAAAGGCAGGAAAAGGAGAGAGAGAAGAGAGAGAGAGAGAGAGAGAGAGAGAGAGAGAGAGAGAGAGAGAGAGAGAGAGAGAGAGAGAGAGAGAAGGAAACCATCTTAATTTTTTTAAAAAAAGTGTTCTTCAAGAGGCTTTGTGGGGTTTGCCTAGCTGAGGATGTCCAGTGTACAGAGTGATGTGGGATAACACTTACTTGTAATTTTATATAGTAAGCAAAGATTTAGAATATTTACAGACCACCCCGAGTAAGAACGTCACTGGATTGTAGGAGCATACTCAGACCAGAACATTCATCTTTAAAAAGTGCCCAGTGGCCTCTGGCCATATATGGCTATAGGAAAGGTGTGCTTTTGACCTTCTGGTGCCAGTGAAAATAGAGCACATAGTCCTTACAGCCTGGTGATGGGTTTTCCTTCTTGAATTTGTCACAGTGAGTGGCTTCTTAATCAGATCTGCCCAACAGCTGTGCTAAAGCATTGGACGTTTCCCAATTTTGATCTCTGGCAGAACACTGTTGCCAGGATCCTTGTACTGGTCACATCAGCCAGGCCACTGATGTCAAGACTGTCTTCAGTGTGAAGCCATTTGTTCCCATTTGCACACAAGCCAGTGGGTACTGGGGACTTCTTCTCTGCTCATGGGCAGACACAGAGAGGGGTCTGTGTATTATATGTTAGATGGTGCATAGCCAGGCTGGTACAAGTTCTTTTTTCTGATTTAAGGGCAAGTCGTGAAGCAGCCAGAGTTTCTTCTTATTACAACTGATACAGGAAAGGCCCATACTTTCAGTCATGAAGCATTTCTTCCATTTTTATTCTATACAATGTAATTGTAATAAATTACAGTATTCCACTATTTATATTCCCCACATACACTTTAACAGAAGTTTTCAGTCATTCTGTATTAGCTAACAGATGGTATGAGGTCTGACCTTAAAGATTCATGGTTCTTGTGAAGTTTTCCTATTACCAAGGCATCCAGTCCCAACTCCCCACATTATTTAGTTTCTCTTTGGGAGTAAGGACACATTATAGAGATAGTGTTAACTCTTTCGATGGAAACGCTGATACTCTGGTGGACATCAGTCTGAAAATGTGCTCAGTGTGATAGGTTTGGCATCTCCCAAAGTGTCTATGAAAAACAAAATCTCTCTTCTCCTCTTGGGTTCTGAAAGGTAAGATGTTGTATTGCCCTCCGGTGTCTGGTTTGCTATCATCTATCAGAAGTGACTTATTACCAACTCTGGGTGAAGGAGAGGGGAAAAAAACAAAAAAATAATTAAAAAAAAAAAACAAGCAGGAAAGGGAGATGGAGGCAAGAAGGAACCCCACCTCTCACTGAGCTGCATCCTTCTTACTCCTGACTGCCAGTAGGAGCTCAAAGAGTCTGCATCCACCTCAGGCATCAAGCATGCAAGACCTACTGTCGGTGTCTACACTGCATTTTGAGCATCAACTGCATCCGACCTTCTGTTGAAAAGATTCCAGTTGCAGATTTGTTCCTCAAATTACTTTCAGAGATCCAGAAGAAATGTAAGCAAAACCAAGAATCATAAGATTATTGACATTTTTAAGTTTAAGAAATTCTTTTGACTGTATGATTCTGATTAAGGTTTTTAAATTTAAAACAAAAACCTAATAGAGTAAGTGATAGTTTATTCAAAATCCATTGTTTTCAAGTGGCATTCCTGAGAGCCTCAGTAGGAGGTTGGGCTAGAGTTGGAGGCAGGGAAGGTACAGGACAAGATGGATCTAATTCTGAAATTGTGACTCTTGTGTTCACTGATGTTCATCATAAGATGTCACATGACAACAGACTCCTCTACTCAAGAAAGAGACTACAAATACACATTCTAGAATAATGTGCCACCAGAAGGAAGGGAATTTAGAATCACTGTTCGAAGCAGTGAAGTTACTTTATTTGCAAATAAAAACTTAAGAAGACTAATAAAATATTTTCAGGTAGCATGATGAAAAGATCAATCTCTAAGTAGCTTAGGGAGAAAGACAATAAAGAAGGATTGTTGTGATTTCATATTATGTTGAACATAAATATAATACATTATCTACTACGGTAGAGCTTACTTAAATGGAGAAATGTTGTTGAAATGACCTATAGATGTATGTTTACCTCTCTGTAGCATGTGGAGGTAAAAGATAACTAGTCTGTGGGGCATGTATGTGGTGTGTTCATGCTTCTGTGTACGTGCGGCACCCAGAGGACAACCTTCAATATTGTTCTTCAGGCACTGTTTACCATATTTTGTTGACATAGGTGCTCTCATTGGCCTGGACCTCAGTAAGTAGATGGGGCTATCTGGCAATGAGCCTCAGGGCTTGCCTGTTTCTGTCTCCCAGTGCTGGGATGTATGTGCACACCATCATACCCAGTCTCTTAAAGTGGATCCCGGACTTCTAATTCAGAAGAAGATGGCTCAGCAGATAAAAAACATTCGCCCTGCTGTTCCATAGCCTCAGCCTGATCCCTGAAACCTTCCATTGAAGACAGAACCAACTCTGAACACTGTCCTCTGACCTCCACATGTGTTCTGTGACATACAAATGTATTGCACATGCTGGTACACACATGTGCCGCATGCATTCACACTCACACTCACACACACACACACACACACACACACAGAGAGAGAGAGAGAGAGAGAGAGAGAGAGAGAGAGAGAGAGAGAGAGAGAGAGAGAGGGAGAGGGAGAGGGAGAGAGAGAGGGTTAAAAATATTTTCTTAAGAACAAAATAAAAGAGATTTAAGGCAAGATTTTATTGGTTTAAAATTAGAAGATGGGTGTTGTGTTACAAACCCACCCCCTTTTCATTTCCATTCTACATGGGGACACTATTTGCTTCACAGTGGTGACATTTTCTTGGAAATAAAGACAACATTTCTGACCTCTGAAAATTTAGTCTACTTTGAAAATGTTTTTGACACTGGTCCACCCTTCACTTTTCTAACTTCTTTCCCATTATCTCTCAAGGAAAATCATTATAGAGTAAATAAAAGGCAATTTCTACTATGAAAAGAAAGACCAAGTAATCAGCTAAGAAAGAATGGTCTTAATGAACTGCTAAGCCTCTGCTGGACTTTCCAATGTAAACCAACAGAAAATGCCCACAGCTTCTGCTAAACTGAGCCAAAGGTTATCTAGTTTGTCTGAAATCTTTAAAAAGGCATGGTTATCTGAGCAGAGACTGTGGGACTGGACCAGGATGGTAGGTAGATGATCACAACATGAAGTGTCAAGGTCTGCTAAAATGTTCTCCAAATGTATTTTAGGTTAAGTAGTGATCACTTATTGGATCAGTCTACTGCTCACAGCTACCAAAGGTTTTCAAAACCAGTGGGATGAAAATTTGTTCACCACACTGTGAAGGAGTTAAAATCATCCGTTAAGTGTGGAGCTCCACTCTGTCATTTTCTCCTAACCAAAAGTCAGCTTGACAGTGAGCTGATATTTATATTGGGTCAATTTTGAATCTCTTGTTTCTCTTTAGTGCTCCCAAGACTGACTACCTGCCTTCCAATGTCCCCACCGCAGGCTTTAAATCCTCTGTCATGGGAAAATGACCTCTTCATGTGTTTCTGCCTTCACACTGTAAATACTGAAGGAACCTTTTCCTGTGCATGCTGAGATGTCGTAGATAAAGAGCAATCCTCAAGAGTGACTATTGATGACTATTGACCTCTGGCTCCAATCAATGTCTGAGGCAGTTGGGAGAGCTGGCCCTGAGTTCATATGAACAGGACAGCTGTCCTTACCTCATCAACTGCAGCACCCTGGAGAGTAGCCCCACTCCACACCGGGGTGGCACAGTCAAACTGGCCTGAAGGTCTAGACTGGGAAGAGCTGTCCCTGAGGACATGAAAGCTGGAGAACTGGCCTCACCCCTTGCTCATCACCGCAGGGGTGGAGGTTGATGAACTCGCCAGGGCAATGCAGGAGAGCTCATCCTAGTGGTGAGGGCATGGGAGAGCTGGTGGGCTGACCAACCCTGCAACTACCCAGTCCCAGTACTAGGGTTATGTGTTGGCTTACCCCAACACCCCATCTGTGATGTGCCAGAGCACAGGAGCACAGGGTGTTCAGGGGAGGCAGTCTTGTGGACCTAGGGATGCAGGATCTCCACAGCACAGGGAAGCAAAGGGATGTCCAGGGAGAGTCCCTGTAAGAGTTCATTGTTAATGGTGTAGCAGAGATCAGTGGTCTCAAACCAGACCAGTGATTCTTTGTGATGAACACCTGCATGTAAAAATGTATGAATAAAGGGGTTCACTGCATGACTCACTGTGTCACACTTAACTTCAATGATGAGATCCCCCCTTTTTTCTTTCTTTCTTTCCCCATATTTTTTCTTACATTTGATTTTGTTTTATTCTGGGGTGGGGAGGGAGACAGGTGGGATGTGAAAGACACAAAGAATAAATTTAAAATGAATAAATGAAAAAAGAATGATTATGGAATAAGTGAGTGGTGGTAGTAAAATAACTTTTTTAAATGGGATAAACAAATAGGAAGAGAATAAAACGGCACCTTTCTGGAGGAACACCTTACTCAGCCTGGATAGTGGGGGGAGGGACTCAGACCTACCTCAACTGGAGATGCCAGACCAAACTGACCCATCTTGGGGATTCTTGCCCTCCCCCAGGAATGATGGGGGGAGGCTGAGGGAGGACTAGGAGGAGGAGCAGTGGTGGGCATGGAAAAAAATGTTTTAAATTTTAAAAAGTTACCTGTCTGATATATTGTTAGTATAATGAGAGATAACTTGACAGCTCTGTTTATTTTGTGTGTGTCTATGCTTTAGGACAGGAAACTCAGTGTGACCAAAAGTCCTTACTTGACTATGGCAATTAAAACACCTGCCTGTAGCATTCCTTTCAGCCTTTGTATTACTCAAGAGAATTTTGACCAACAGCCTAGAACATTTCTTTTAGGCAAGTGATCATTAAGGGTTAATGACCCTGTGTCTTCCTGGGGCCAAGACTTATTTTGAGTCAGTCAGCAGCCCCACACCCCCAGTCCTGAAGCCCACATTTATTGTTTAATTTAAAAAATCCACCATGCTTGCAGAATGTTCTTATCTCTGTCCTTAAAACATAACGAGCATATTTCAGTGAATGTAATCAGCTGTTTACAAATCACTGCTTCTTGGAAATCACAGGAACAGCATCTCTCTTTTATAGAATTTGCAAACAGTGTCCCAAGAACTCAGCACACACTGTCTTTCCTCCATGGATGGACACACACACACGTGTGGTTTGGGGTTGGATATTTTAAAATTAGCAAAGAAGGGAAGTTTTCGTCACAGTGACCTCTGTCACTTCATTCTTTATACAGACTGATGGGTTTCTTGAGACTCAGAACGGCACACTTGTCTACTGACTGGCCATCATCTGGCTTGGGCTTCTTCAAGCCGTTTGATAATGAGTTGGAAATTTAAAATTTAAAATTTAAAAGTCAATGACAACAAATATAGTTGGATTTTTCCAAAGTTTTGCTTTGTAAATATTTACTGCTACACAAAACTTTGCTAAATTTCTTCACTCTCTTGCTAATCCTCTGATTAGACAGATTTTACTTAAAAGAGCCAAGGAAAAATCACAGTGCCTGCTAAAGGCAAATAGACTGTGAATGTCTTTCAAAATTCTGTGTTTTTTTTTTTTTCCAATAGCTTTCATTTTTGTTTTCTGATAAAAATAAATGATGAAGACTAAAAAGCCACTCACTGACCTGTGACCTCTTTGGCAACATCAAAAATATTTTAAAAGCCAATTAGTGAGAATACAGAGAAAAGGTCCTTTTATTACTGCTCTCAAAATCACAACCAATACATTGTACATAGATTCAACTTCCTCTTGGTTTTCATTAAAAAACAAATAGAAAGGAGCACACCTCCATCATAAAGCAGGTAGATGTTTGTGTGCACAGATAATCTCCTAGACACAACACATGGAGCCACCGTACACACGATCCTTCACCATGTCTTTATATGACTCAGAGGCCACTCTGGTAAATAATGCTGACTGATAGTCCCCAGGATAATTTTAGCCATTGGCTTTAATTGCTTTTTTAAAACTGCGTTTGACGGAACTGTTTCAGAAGACGTAATCCATAAAAGATTGAAGATTTGCTTTTCGTTTCTTTCTCCTTCTCTGGTCCTGTTGGTGAATAAGCTGGAGATCAGAAAAGACAGAGAAAACCAAAGCACAGAAGGCCACAGGGCTGAATATACACTGTTAGAAATTAAAACAGTCACTCCATTTAATAATTACTCAGTATGTTTTTAATTAAGTTTATAAACGTTGTGTGTGTATGTGTATTTCGTGAGATGCTAAGACTTGAACCAAGAGCTTTGTGCACACAGGGCAAGTCCTCCACCATTGAGATATCCCCTTAGCCCACACATATATTCTTTTTGTTCTGATTTGATTTGAGAGCCTATTATAGTAAAGTGCAAGGCTATCTCTACCTAGCACACTACAATGAAGTAAAAACATAGTTGACATTATAAAAACTTGTGGAGTCTCCTTGAATGTCATACTCTGGGAAACCCTCTTATACATTATGCTGGGGTATTTAGCTTGTCACATTGGAAATTGTAGAATTTTTTTCTCTAATCATGATATATATTTCATATTTTCATATAATATATGCAAACATACAGGTATACATGAGAAATCTACCCAAAATCCACTAGAAAAAAAGGTACATTGTGAAATAAAGAATAATACGATAATGTAAAAATATGTGGAGCTGGTAAAATAAAGTCGCCAAGCTTGTGACATAGAAGCTCAGGTACTGGAAACTGTATCACACTTTGATTTTTCTGAATGGGAGTTTCCAGCTCTTTCCTTTAAAACACAAGCAGAGCCCACTTATCAGAACCAGATGCCAGGGGGTTCTGTTCAGTTATCAGTATCAAATTTGAAAGGTCCCAAACATTTGTTTGGGAGCTTGGCTATGCCTGCAATCAGGCCATATTCACCTGACATGAGCCAAAGTCTGTAAATGCCTTTGAAACATAAAAAAAAGGCAAGGTCATTATGGTCACATTTTTCTCTTTAACTCTTTTAAGTTGAAAACTTATTTGTTAAAAAAAATTCACATCCTGGGGCAGCATACAGACTTTCTGTCTGAGTGTTTTCAAACTGTAGACATTCAGAGGATTCGCCTTTCATACTCTGCTCAGCCTCCATCGGCCGCTTGCTCTGTTTGATGCAGTGCGGCCAGTGCTCAAGAGCACTATGGCTGCCTATTCTCCAGTGTCTGCAGTGAATGAGGCATCCCCACAGTCACTTACCCACAACATGTTAGTAGTAATGTATTCATATGGCTGCCTATTCTCCAGTGTCTGCAGTGAATGAGGCATCCCCACAGTCACTTACCCACAACATGTTAGTAGTAATGTATTCATATCGAATGCTCACATGCTTATGAGAAAAACCGTTACTCCTTCACTGAGCTTCTCTTGGACATCCAATATTCTGTGTACCATTTTCTCCAACTCTGTTCAAATATTCTATATAAAACTGCCTTTAATTCTAATGTAAAAATATACAAAATTTATGGCATTGATAAATAAAGGCATCTATAATTAACAACAATAATTGTAAGTTCAGAGAATTAGTAACTAAGTTCACAACCACATTTGACCCCAGAAATTCACACATTGGGATATAATTTATCAAAATACAACTATATGTTAATTTTTAGTTTAATATATTAAAGCAGGTAGCATAATTAAGTGCCCTATGTATAGTAAATATGAGTGTCTACATTGCTTGGACTCCAAAGCTACATAGAATTTTAATAATATAAATAAGTAAGTACTCTGTGAAGTGGAGATAAAGTGCAAATAAATAAATAAGTACATAAACAAATAATTAAATGGGATGTGACTATGTCTAATGAAGAAAATAAGGCATACTATGATTTGTTTCTCTTTGTAGATAGTATTATGGATTGGTATATGTGTATACTTGACTGGACCATGGGGTACTCAAATTTGTCCAGACATTACTCTTGATATGTTCATGATGGTGCTTTATGATGAGACTAGCTTTGAATTAGATAACTGACTGAGTAAGAAGGAGAGCTCTTCCCAGATATTAAGGTTGCACACCGGAATTCTAAGCTGCTCCATGGATCAAAAGAAAGAGACCAGGATTAAAGAAAATATTTTGAACTGGATTAAAATAAAAACAAAGTATGATAATACTTTTTTTTTTTAACATTTAAGACAATGGCAGTATTTAAAAGAAAATATGCAAGTTTTAAATGCTTATGTTAGAAATAATGCATGCTTAAAATTAATTGTTCTCAGGCTTTTCACCTTACAATAAAGGAAGGGGGTACAAATTAAACTCAGAAATCAGAGAATGAGGAAATAAGAGTGGAAATAAGCAAAGCAGATAATGTATTAATAATGTATTAATGGAATCTAGTTCCCTGAAATCAGCATTAGGGAATTAAAGGGAGACCTCAGTGTATAACCTACAGGAATTTAAATGATAGCACAGAATTACAAAATACCAAATAATATTTTTGCTTAGATGTAGGGGGATTATGTTGTTCCATTGTAAATAATTGTCCCCGCCTATGAGTTTTATAAAAAGCGCTGATTGGCCAAAGGCAGACAGAAAGTATGGGCAGAGCTACCAGATTAAGGAGACTCAGGGAACAGGAAGAACAGAGCAGAACGCCAGAGAGAAGCCAGAAGAAGCAGAGGACAACTATGCTGCTCTGAGAAAAGGTACCGAGCCACATGGCTGAACAAGATAAGAGTCATGGGTTAGATTAAGGGTAAAGAGTTAGCAAGTTATATGCCTGGGCCTTAGGCCGATCAGTCTAAAACTATTGTAAGCATCTGTGTGTCTCTGAGGGTCTGTGAGTCTTCGGGCCTAAACCTTGAGGCTAGTCCCGAAAGTCCAGGCCAGAAACCTCATACTACACTTAGATTTAAAAACAAACATATTTTTTGAAATGAAAATACTTCTAAAAGTGGTCATAGATAAAACAAAACACTGAAGTGATTATCCTCTCTGTCTCTCTGTCTCTCTCCTTCCCCCCCTCCGTGGTGTATGTGTGTGTGTATGCCTGCCATGTATGTGTACACATTATGTGTATGTGCACATGTAGAAGCCAAAGGTAGATATGAGTTCTTTTCCACATTATTTTAGAGATGATAGGATCTCTCACTGAATCTGGAACTCACAGATTCACCCAGACTCACAGAAAAACAAGCCCCCATAATCCTGCTCCCTTCCCACAACTGGAACCCAAGGAGCACAGTACCCCATTAGACCCTTTCTGTGAGTGCTGGGGATGTGGACTCAGGTCTTCATTTTTGCACGTCAAGCATTTTACTAACTGAACCACCCTCAGCTTTATCCTTTAAAACTTCATACCTTAGAGCTATAATTAAACATTTCTCTTCAGCAAACGCTAAAAACTCAAATTACTTCAACTGGTGAATTGTATCAATTTAGTAAGGAAAGTGCCAGCATGACACAAATTATCCTTAAAAGTAGAAAAATAGAGAAATATTTATTTTTTTATCAAAATTAGAAGATCAATCATTAATATCTCTTGTGAAGCTAGTTATACTATAAGAAATCAACAAATTAAGTTCAAAAATATGTAATAATGATAATAAATTGCTGTAGCATGCAATATTGTTGAAATGTAAAATTTCATAGACTAAGGCCAACCAATGGCACACATTACATTAACAGATTGAAGGGAAATGCAATCACCACAGCGTGACACAGAAAAACCACTATCAAAATCTAGCATCATTAATGATAAAAATTCCCAAATCAGAGACATAGAAGCAAACTCCTAACACGCAAAAGATGTTGTGAAGTTCTGCCAATCATTCTGCTGTCCAGAGGTGCAGGAACAGCTACTTTCTCTTCACATGATAGGTTATGGCTCTGCCCCTTTTCTGCAGCCTTGTGCTTTTGGGTCAGCCAGGATGTAAATGGTCTTGTCACAAATTGTCCTCTCCAACTGTAGGCCACAATAAATACCACGTTACAAAGTCTCTTCCAGTGATTTTGCCACAGCTATGGAAACAACTCAAAAGGCGAAGTCCTTACTAGCATTTCTATGCTCAAAAAAAAAAAAAAAAATCATACCACAATTTCTCATTTTCTATTAGTTTTACTTTTCATGTTATACTCCAGATGTTGTTCTATCACTGGGTCTGTGGAAGCACAAATGCCCTTTCTGCTCTTCTCCAGTCCACCAGGGTCTAACATCACGCTTCTGGTGGACTGTGAAGTGACAGTCTAGGCCGCCTAAGGCCTTATTCCTTTGCAGCGTACTTTACAATTTGTCAGTCTGAAGAGGAGTATGCACAAACGCACCCCATCTGACCATGCAATAAAAAGCAGAAACGTTCAACTGAAGTCCTCCTGAGATCCTGTTTTCACTCTTCCTGCTGAAAGCGTGCCTGAGAACAAATGTAAATAAGCCCGCTGGGGGCGGGGTGGGGTGGGGTGGGGGGTTAAGAGACCATGGGATGAGCACCAAGATGCTTTAACCTGCAGCCAGCTCTTGGCTGGTCCAAGGTGCCTGTATCAGCTCCAGCAGTCAGCTGAGCATAGAGGAGGTGCCTTCAGGTTCCTCCCAGTGCCCAGGCTATTGTCTAGTACACACATATGTTGATCTAGTCCAGGTAAGAATGGATGATCCCGTTTCCTTCAGATGAAAAGTTACTGACCTAACACCCCACTAATTCAGTGCATGGCTGAGTCAAAGTATTTGAGAAGATCTTTTGCATTTTCTTAACTATGACTAATCAGTGTGTTCTTAAGCAGCTGCCTGGGCCTCACTGATGGGAGAATGTTGAGCGGGGTGTTTTCTGCATGCCTTGCTTGGCTGGACCTTCGGTAATACAGCCAGAACAACTGAAAAAGACTTTATTATTAAGAATCCTAGGAGAGTAATTAGGTGAGACTATTTGTAAAGAATGGACACTGTCTCTTTTCAGAAATATGTGTGTAAGGATGCATGACAATTTACGATTCTCTTCTGTGAGTACAGTAGCAACTCTTTGGGTCAGTCAGCACTGAGGTTTTTAGATCGAATACCTCCAGATTCCACAATAAAAATTCTGCATCAGACACTCTGTGGGCTGACATGGGTCAACTAAGAGTACCTATTCACTACTCAGTTTCTTCATCAAAGGAAAAAAATCTTTTTTTCGCCTATATCTACATTGGGAGCTTCTAAGAGACTCACACAAAACTTACCTTTCTTTAGGATAAGCACTAGAGGAAAACTCTGGGGATACTATCAAGGATCTGGTGATGTTATTCCCAGCTTTCAAAGGCTTTCTTCACAGGAGCAATGCAGCTGAGAGGAAAGTAGTGTAGCCAGGGTTTTTCCTCATTAGCATTAATGCTCACAGAGAGTGATTTGGGCCCTCCCCGTCTTTACAACCATGTGGGTATCATTTCTCTTTTCCTATTCATGCAGTTGTATACACAAGAAAACCAGGGCCTCATTTCTGGTTTGCTTTTTCTCCGCCATAGGACTTTGCCAATGTTCTCAATTTAATTTAAGGCATAAGTGCAATGGGCTGACTTTGGCTTGACTTGAAAGTCACATACTCATGAGGATTCTAAGAGCCCACAACCTATTCTGTTTCAGTTGATAGCTCTACTTTCTTCAAATATACTGCACACTTTAAATTCTTGGTATGTATCTTTGTGAATGGGAATTGAAGAATTTGTGGCAACATTAAACATATGGGGAAACTGAGGCACTCTGAATGGCCCGTATCTTGTGTTGGAGACCTATTTGGCATTCTTTACATGAGAATGAGCTTTGTCAGCTATGTAAATAGAATATTGGCATTGAAAATCCATGGGCTGGTAAATATCAAAAACTTCTAGGGTGCTTTTATTCCCCACTGATATTCTTTCTAGAAGGTGCTGAGAATCTCACTTCTTTAAGAGTCTGGGCTTCTAAATATGTTGACAAATTTGGCTGGGACTTAAGTCCTGGAATCCATATTTCTTTGAAGGTCACTCCAAGACTTGAAAAAATGAAATGGTGTATATCTGCATCTGTTTTTGCTCCCCAGGTTCTATTAGACTCCCTCACGGAGACCTTACTAGTAACTATTTCATTGCATAGGTAATCACACTCAAGTATTCTTACAAGATGGAGCAATCCTGCTTGATAGTTCTGAGCATGGTACCAGGCCACAATGTGTTTGGATACAAAAAGAAAGCACAAGAAGGCTGCACCCATGGGTCCTGATTACAGTGGTGCCTCTGTGGACTGTTCCTGTGCTACTTTGAGGGACTTCGTTTAATCCAATCAGTACAACCTAAAATCATAGTGGCCTCTGGAATGTGTGAATAATATTAAGTTCAGCAGACCTGACATTTGAGGAAGAGGAAGGGGAAAACAACATATTTGATGGACTGCAGAGCTGCTCTGTGTTTCTGAAGGCATGCTGCATGGATCACCTATGAGAGTATCACAGAAGGTCCTTTGTAAGAGGCAAATTTCCTGACTGTTAGCGTCAGAATCTTGGAGGTCAGTCACAGGGTGACAGGCTCCTCAAAAAAATTCCTTGAGTGGCTAGAGAGATGGAATATGAGGACTAAGTTCAAATCTCCAGTACTCTTAAACAAAGCTGGGCATGTTGGCATGGTCATTATCCTAGCAATGGGGAGGTAGAAGAAGGAATATCCCTGGGGGCATCCAGTAGAGCTGAATAGATGCACTCTAGGCTCATGACACTAAGCTCACAAACTAAGACAGAGAGCAATTGTGGAAATATACTCCATAGTGACCCTGTCCTCCACATACATTCATACGCACATGAACACAGACCTGCACGTGAGCAAATACACAATCACACACACCTCTTGAGTCAGCTCACATACACAAGCATTTGACAACCATTGGAACAGAGGAGACTGACAGAAAGCTACTAAGAACTGATGGGTTCACAGACAGTAGATTTAGAGGTAAGGCATGCAGCATGGTCCAAGGATGAAACTAAAACTACAGGGCGTCGCATTTCAGAGTCACCAACCCTTGAAACCGTAAGTGACTTTTCATCAGACGCTGTTTTCTTCTCTATACCCTCATTTCCTGACGAGTGCACTCCGTTCACAGATGCTGTGTGGATATTTGTGAAATGGATTATGAATACTTCTTATTGAAGGCTCATTTATTCTGATTTGATGGAGCAGTAAGTAAGTAACTAAGCCACTGCCCTTTGCAGCTTAGCATTTCTCTCAGGACTGAGCAACTAGCTAACTACCTAACTAACCAACTAACTAACCAACCAATTAACTTCTCTGTCTTTGCTTCTACGTCTCTTTGCAAAGTATCATCATAATTATCATTATTTGTGTTAACATAGGGAGAGTAGATTTAGCCTGCTTCTACTTTGTGCTACCACTGCTTGCAAGGTGAGTAAAAGTCACTGGTTCTGTCTTCTAACATGCGGTTAAGTCTGAAAGGTGACAACCAGTGACCCTGTCTCCTTCCCCTACCCTAATCCAGCTGTGACATAATTAACACTTCCTTTCATGAAACGGTGTCTGAATAGTTTGCTGATAAATGACTACCTGAGGATCAAACACTGAACTCCAGCAAGATGGGAAAGAGATGTCCCTATTGACACTTTGGAGCCCCAACCTGCCAAAGCTTGACCCTTGGTGTCACCCAAAAGATCTATCAAGCTATGTCCTTTGACCAGGGAGCCAGGCCAAAGGAAAGTGTGGGAAATTATGCATTAGGTGTGTGTGTACAGGAAAGAAAGTCTAAATTCTGCCAGAGAACAGAGAGCAAGTAATTGGAACACTCTTGCTATGCAAGGGCTTTTCAGAACTTTGCATGGTGTTAATCTTCAACTATTTACTTACTTTACTGTTTGCTAATTCTATTTGATTTTGCAATAAACCCTTTCAGCAGCCGTATGTTGACAAAAAACTCAACTGTACATTACAGGAGAGTTTAAGTTTTCATTTCAGCTCACAAAATGTTGGTTGTCATTTATCACAGAAGGGCCGGAGTGACATCACCAACCACATGAAAACCAAAAGACACAAATCTCTAGAAAAACATTTATGTTTTATTAGGCCTAACTTTATGAAATGCCATTTTGTGGGTGAAAAAGCAAAGAATTTTATACTATTACATAACTTAACAACACTTCATAAGTAATTCCTACTGGAGGATGCTAATTATTATAATCTGTGGCAGAGTCTGCATTTATCCTTCTGACCTGACTTCTTTGATTCAACAATGTTACTGTAGGACCTAATTTATCCATTTTCCATTCAAATATTACTTCTATGCGTTAGTAAATGTTGATGTTGAGAGATGGCTCAGCAGTGAAGAGTGCTTACTGCTCTTCCAGAGGATTTGGGTTCAGTTTGCAGCATCCACATGGTGGCTCACAATGGTCTGTAACTCCAATCCCAGAGAATCTCATGCCCTCTTCTGGCTTCCACGAACATTGCACTGATGCTATGCACACGCATATATACAGATAAACACTCATACACATAAAATAAAAATAAATCTTTAAAAAATGATACTGAATTCATTAATGGTAGATCTTTACATTATTTTAATGGTACCAATTTTACATCAGATGCTTCAGTTGAAAAAGCGGTTCAATACACCACATCTCCAAAGGACAGATGCACCAAAAGGCAATAGCAAAGTGTATCCAAATTTTGGAAAAGCAGATCATTATTTTAAGCAATATTCTTTTGAATGTAAAAAAACCTGTTAGGTAGAACCATTCTTAGAACTGATTCCTCCATACAGACAATTCATAATTCCCTCCAAACATAGTGAGATTCTGTAGGTTGAGACAATGTAAGTTTCTAACGTATGCAGATATTTACATATGCATAGGACAATAATGCTTAATAATGTAATAATAAAGCCCATGTTGAACAAAAGAAGTAATTTTAAGTTAAAACTACATTTACGTATTTTGAGTCTAAAAATTTTTATCACTATTATTTTTAATAATTTATTTTTTATTTAATATGCAGTCATGTTTTGCCTGCTTGTATTTCTGTGTGAGGGTTTTAGATACTTTTAAACTAGAGTTACAGGTAGTTATAAGCTTCCATGTGGGTGCTGGGCATTGAACTCATGTCCTCAGGAAGAACAGTCTGCATTCTTAACCACTGCCATCTCTTCAGTCCCCTTGTTATTGTATTTTTGGTATAATTACAGCATTTTCCCTGTTCCTTTCCTCCCTTCAAGCTACCCCATATACCTCTCCCTGCTTATTTTCAAATGTATGGCCTCTTTTCATCAATTTTGCTATATGCATACACATATGTATATTCCTAAACATAGCCTGCTCAGTTGGTTTGGGTACTTGTGCAGGCAGGCATGTGCCACAGCACAGTGTGGTCAGGGAACAACTTACAGGAGTCAGCATTCTCTTTGAACTGCATGGATCCCAGGGTAGCGGACTAAGGTCAACAGGTTTGGTGTCAAGGGCCTTTTACTACTGAGCCTAATAACCCTAATTTCGCATGGAAACGTGTGCTTTCTCTTTGCTGTTCATCCACAATCAGCACTGGAAATGGTTGAAGACATGTTTTAAATGAGTAATCTACATATACTTACCAAAGAGGGCATTTTTAGGAAATTCTCTAAATTTTTGTTATAGGTTTTTAATCAGTTAAAATATTTAATAATTTGATGAATGGAAAATTATAAAAGCTTGTCGTGCTGTAAGAAAACTTACATAACAGAAAAGGAAAAGTTGCAGAAGACACTGAATTATACCTCCCAGAATGGAGAGAGTGACTCAGCAGAAGACACCGTGAGAGCTTGAATTCCGTGTGTGATTTTATTCAAATTCCCATAGCTGTCCTTTGAAATACCTTGAATGATGAGAGTCATCATCCAACCAACTTGCTATTTTTAATGGGATAAGTTTACATTTGAGATGAGAATGGAATGAAACTGAGAAAGCCCACTATTTGACAGCTCTACAGTTGGTTGATAAGTGGAAAAATATATTTCTTTAATTTATAGAGGCATCTATTTTTATTTTTAGAAAACTGGTTTCAAAATATGAATATTTTATCCATTCACTGATTTTATTTACTAAATATTACCTATCAGTTCAATAAACATTGCAAAAATCATATCCATGAATGAGTTTTAGTGACCCAGTTCTTTTTCTTTTATGCCAGGTTTGATGGTGAGCTGCACAGGAGTCTACATTCAGTGTTCCATGACAGCCGGATGAGATTACCCTAGGACGCAGAGAGCTTCCTGCTGGAAGAAGTTTTGAAGAACAGACTCAAGTGAGCCCTATGAAGGGATGCTGTATATCAGACATCTTAACTAGAAAGATCCTGGGCCACATCCCGAGGGCTCAACCTATCACATCTTGTCTGCACATTCACAGTTTTAAAGAGTACAATCACCTTTTAAAAAGTGAGAAATGGAAAGAAGGGAGGAAGAAGACAAGGTAGACACAAATGGCAGCAGGGAGGAAGGGAGAAGAAAAGGAGGATGAAACAGGGGATCCAGAGCTGCCATGCTAAGGGTACTGCTGACTTGAATCACCCCCAGTTTCCAGCTATGAACTCCTCTGCAGTCTTCCTGCCAGAACATGGTCAGGGGTTCACACACAGCAACACGGCTGGTGGCTAAGAGATAAGGAAGCGGTAGTGAGTGTCCTAGGCAAGTGTGGGACATGGAATCAATCAGCTGGAGCTGGCAGCTTGCTGGTGATGGTCCTACAGACTAAGACCAGACACTGTTGGTATCTCACTGGTGGTAGGAGTCCTGGTGGGAGAGAATTTCTGACTTGGGAAGGTCTCTTCTTTCCATGATGCCACCATTAGCCATGGCAATGGGTGGAGCAGAGCAGCCTTCAGACTTGAGATCTAAAGGCACCTCCACCACACCTGCATCCGAGGTGCTCCCAAGGAATTTCCTTAACTTGTCTAGTCTTTCTTGGTGAAGCAGATATAATATTTCTTGCTTGATAATATTTTGCAAAGGATTAAATAAAATTATATATCAGTAGTGCTAAGCATCTGATATTATCAGTAAGTGTTCTTTTATAGATGGGCTCTTCTTTGGGCTGCCAGCTCACAAATAATGACACAGAGACTTGTTAATTATGAAAGCTTGGCTTCATATTGGGTCTATTCCTAACTAGCTCTTACAGCTGAGCCTATTTTCATTAATCTATGCTCTGTCACCTCCTTTCCATCCTGCTTCTTTTGTGTCTCTTGGTATCTCCTCCTCCCTCTCCCTGCCCAGAGTCCTGCCTATACCTCCTGCCTAGCTATTGGCCATTTAGGTTTTTAGTGCACTAGTTACAGCACCTTCACAAGAGGTAGAAACATTCCGCAACATTTCTCCTTTGTCTAAATAAACTATTTTTTCTATGACTGCCTATACACATTTTCTTTACTTTCTTTAGAATCTAAACAGATTTTTAAAAACATATTGCACCTTTTTAGAGGTTTACTGACTCTGGATCTAGCTTTACTAAGCACCTACAGTATTTTCTGACCATGTGAGACACATCTGAAATGCCATGTCAGCTACCACATGGCTCAGCCTAGCACATGGCCCTGGCACATGGCCCTGGTGGCTCCAGCCCACAGGCAGAGACAGATAGCCATGGCTCTGTACACCAAGCTCCCACCCACCTGAGAGGCTGCAGGACTTGGAAACCATGTCTGCCTGGCAGAAACATGTCTGCCATGTGTATTTGGAAGGTTTTATTTTTTAATGCTTTCTCGAGTCCTATGTGGAAATATGTACCCCCATACTGAATGCCTTGTGTAGATGGACTTTTCTTTGTGCTGGCAACTTGAAAATAACTACATAGAGAATTATTGTTAATTATGAAAGCTTAGCCCTAGTTTAGGTTTGTTCCTCACTAGTTTTTATAACTTTATTTTCTTATTAATCTGTGTTCTGTCGCATACCATCCATCCTGCTTCTTCTGTCTCCTGGAATCTCATGTGCCTACACCTCCCCACTTTGTGTTCCTGCCCAGAAGTCCTGCCTCTACCTCCTGCCTAGATACCAGCTTTATTACAGCAATCACAGCAGTGAAACATCTTCACACAGTGTACAAATATTCTGTCACACTGTTATTACAACTATAACTAGTAATTACACTACTACAATTAGTAATCACAGCCAGTACTAGTAGTATAAATATAGTATAGATATTATTTCTAAGAGTATTATTATCATTGTGAACATCGCCATCATCGTTGTTATTCCCATTATCTGGCTTTCCCTTCTTTTCTTCTGAACTTCAGTTCAGTGATTATTGCTTCACTGGCTCAACAAATGTCTTATCACACCCCAAATATCTACAAGATTTGAGCTAAATGGATTGAAAGGTAAATAGGACACATAAGAACTTCTGTCTAAGTGGGAAAACAATCTTTACTGAGGGGTCACATGGTTTAGTCTCTGTCACTTGTGCTTTGTCATGTGACTGAATTTGCTAAAGGGTATATTCCAAGGTCAGATAGGTGAGTGTGTGAGTCACTTCCTCTCCTAGATGGTGCCTTTCATGTGAGTATATATTCTCCACAGGTGTGAGAAAGACCTTACTATAAACTGTAAAGACAAGTCAGTACTGGTAGAGTTGCTTTAGGAGGTGATAGTATGTTGATCATAGCACGTGGGATTGCTGAATGGGACTTATGAACAGGCTTTGCTCTGCCTTACCTGTTCTGCTCACTTGTTTGGTCTAGTCCCAAATTCCTGACCCACAGTCTCTTAATACCAAAGAACCACACAAAGGCTTATATTAATTACAAGCTAATTGGTTTAGGGCTCAGGCTTATTACTAGATAATTCTTATACTTTAAGTTAACTCATATATTTCTATTTATGTTTATCCACATGGCTTAGTACATTTTCTCATTTCAGAATTCTCATCCTGCTTCCTCTGGATTATTTCACTGTCATCTATTACTCTGCTCTTCTGCTTCCCAGAATTCTCCTACTAGAGCACCACCTCTACTCCCTGTCTGGCTACTTGACCAATCAGTGTTTTAGTAAACCAATACTTACAATGACAAATATTTACAGTGTACAAAAGTATAATTCTACAACGTTTCCACCAATTTTCTTTTTTAAAACAAAAACTCCAAATCTAATCTCCTTTGTTTAGCTTTTTCCTGATCCTTATTTATAACAACTTGTATCCAGCACTCTAAACAAAGACAAACATCCATAAGTCAATTTTGGGAATGTAGGCATGGTTCTCTAGACTACTTTCTGCTGATTGGGGTGTTGGTAATCTTATGGGGTTCCTGAGAAAATTCAGAATTGTGGTCAAGTCCTGACGGGAGTATCCTGTGAAGCTTGCTCATCTCAGCCAGTCTCCTTAAAGCTGTCCTGGATGCAGAGCTCAGAGGAACCTCCAACAGAGGTGTTCTGAAACATTGGATCATCTAGGCTATCTATTCTCATCAGAGAATTTTCATGGCTTCTTCCTCAATCAAACCTGGTTTTTCTAATGAAGAATAAATCCATAGTCTCTTATTATTTCATAGCAGCACACTGAGCTGCCTGCTGCCTGTATGACCAAAGGGGAGAGGTCTCTGTGAACCTCCTTGTCTGAATTATTTTAAGTTGATCCTTGAGAACAGCCACATCTGACTGCCAAAGGATCATTTACTTTCAAGCATTAATGTCTGATATGGCCTCCTCTCCAGCCCAGATAACATCCTGGATCCTGAACCAGGGGAGAGGCATAGCTTCCTGAAGCCCCACTATGCTTTCAATATACTCTAATCATATGCAAAATTCTTTTTGTCATTTATGGATACATAGCTGTGTCTTTCTGCTAAACCAATGGTATATTTTGTGGTTGATACTGTTTTCCTAGCATGGTATACAGTACCTAGCATATCAGATGGAATCTAGTAAAAACATCCTGAATGGAAGATGAAAAATGAGTGAGGTTTATTATAGCAGGACAGATGCAAAGGACAAGTCTGCTACTTTGGCAGTCCCTCCTACGTTATCAGTTGTCTTTAAATGGATTTATTTGAACTGTTTATTATATTGCAATCTTGATTCTCTTACATTCACATATACTCAAAAAGGAAAAAAAAAAGTCCCTATTCCCCAGACTGAATAATGAATCTGTGATGTAGGAGTCAGGTGCTGCCTTCCATACTTACTGTAGAGAATGTCTACCAGGCATTTTATTTGCCTAAAATCAATTACATTGATTTGCCAATGCTTTCAAATTCCTTGAAAACCCCAGTCTTCCTTCATGTCATTCCCAAATTTGATGACAATTCTCTCTGCTTCACGTAACCAGCGAGGAGCAGGACCCTTGCACTTGCTCATCTCTTCTCAGTTGCTGATAACCTCTGCATCCTCTTATGGATCCCATCACTCTCTTTCTGCCCTCTGGGTATTTTTCTGATATGTTCTGGATGATGGATCCATTTGCACATCAAGTCATCTCTCTGAATTCCTATTGTTCTCTCAGCCAGATGTTCTTTTAATACTAATTTCCTACCCATGTCCTGCTCAGGACTTTTAGGCTACATTTAAACACTCACGGGCTTCCTTTGTCTTCATAATGTTGTCATTGGATTCCACACACTTATCTGACTGTCACTCAAGAGTTCCCAACCTTTCATCTGAGACAGAATTGAAGGAGTTCAGAGAAATGTCAAGTGTGAGGGTGGAGTCCACATCAGTCAGGTCTCACTCTAGAATTTGACAGGGCCCCTGCTCACTCTTCTTTCCCCAACACTCGATAGTTGATCCTGACTGCTATATTGTGCTTTCTTCCTATCTCGATAAGTCAGGGACTTATCCCCACCTTCCTGATTTTATAATATCTAATACTATACCTAAACAGTACTCTACATTGGGAAATATTCAGTAGAAAATACAAGAGGAACCTTGGATAATGCAAATCGTCCAGTGTTCATTTTCTGTTTCTCTATCATCTTTGACCACAGCAACATTGTTTTTCATTTCACAGAGCTGAGCAGAGGAGATTCCATTTTTCCTGACATTCATGACTAATCAGAGACTGGGAACCAGTATCCACTTCTTCCCCAGCACAGACAGTGTCCTCCTCAGTGGCTTGTCTTCTAAATTATACTTTTGACTAGTAAGTATCAATTCCCCAATTCCAAAGACCTTTCAAGATGAAATAATTACCTGGATTATTTACATTAGAATGACTTGATGAATATATATCAATTTTAAACAGGTGAATGGCTATAACAATTAAATTAATTCAAAAAATAGGGAAAAAGTCATACCACTGCAAAAAAACAAAAAACAAAAACAAAAACAAAAAGCAAAAAACAAAAAACAAACCAACAAAAAAATATCAAACAAACAAACAAAAAAAACCACTTAGCTCCTAAGGGGGATTGCAGAAGGCATCAGTCAATTGTGCAGTCTTTTATTCTTTAAAATATTTTATATGACTTTTATAATTATGTATGTACATCAATATCTAAGTACTCTGCTAACAACATAAAATCTTCAAAGTTCAGTTTCCATGAAATTTTCAAAGGCATGCTGTGGAGAAGGTGTACACATGTAGTAATGAGGGCTGAGTATGTGAATGCCATATGTTAGCAGAGAGTGGCTGTAGTGACAGTTTGACAATGTGCAGGGTGGTCTGTAAGACTTCCTGAAGTGTGACTGTGCACCTACAAAATGCTAATGCACAGGAGCAAAGCTCAAATGTATTTCATGCCTCCTGAAGAGCTCCCCTTGGTTCCTTCTCCTAGCCTCATATTTAGTTATGATCTATGGACACAATCTTCCTCTAACACATGCATTACTGTCTTACAGCCTGTCAGGTTTTCTTCAACCACTTGTTAGTACTGGGAAAAAATTACTAAGAGAAAGCACTCTCAATGCCCACTTAGTAAGAAGTGGAGAAACAAGTTTTAACACTTCTTTCTGCTCAATAAGGCTTTATTCAGGATTAAATAATAAACATTCAGTCTCTAACTACTGAATACCTGTTGAAAAAAGAGAAATTCATTATGCACTTCTAAATCAAATATGACAAGTTTAATTCAAAACAGTTTTATATTTTGTAAATAAGTCATATACATATCTATTTATGGGCTTTCATTGTTGCTTCAGATATAGCCAACTCTAGACATGACAGGTTAAATTTCAGCCAACAACTGGTATGCAAACATAACATAATCAATTAAGTATTGATATAAAAATTTAAATCTACATATATGCATATATATTACTTAATAAAACATTTAAAAAATGAACAAAAGCAAAACTTTTCTTCACTGTGCCCTTGAAATATTCTAAAAGTCACTCAGTATTTCTCAGAAAGTAGTATTCTTAAAGCCCTGAATCAGAAAATACAGTTTCTCTTCATAGATGTGTAGAACAGGCATTTGCCAACGAGCTTAACTAGTTTTTCTATTGTATTTATGTTTATTCAAATTCTAAATGCAACCATTTATTCAAAGACCACTTTAATACCACAGACACTAGAGTCAACCCTAAGTATTGGTATATCTTAGATCATCAGGGGTGGAGATGCTCATGATCAAACAGACTGGTAAAACCTACATAGAGTCTTTCATTAGCAGCCCGAGCAGCCCCGAGTGGCTCACAGTCACAGCTAAGCATCTTGACTAATAAACAATTGTCTTTGGGAACTGAAATGAAAACAGAAAGAAAAGATGGCTTGTTCTTACTATGTATCTGTCTCTGTCTCAGGACAACACACCTAAACATAATTCTACGTGATTATGAAGCTCATGTTACAACTTTCAGTGTGATCCCTTTATTATTTAGAATATAAAATGAATAAATGAATAAATATAGTTATATTTCTATGGACCCTGATACTTGCCTTTCCTGTAAAGAAACCCCAATACAAAACTGTGTAGGAAATAGTATGTTTTACAAAATGTCTTCTGCATGTTATGTTTCTCCTCTCATTTGTGATTCCAAACAAGTTTGTCTTTCTTGTGTCATCATATTAATAATTTAGCAAAAATTGGACCTAGAGCTCTTCATGCCAGTCCAAGAGATTAATAATTTAAGTTTTGGTGATGACTAAAAATTCTAGAAACAAACATCAAATTCAGTGGTAACTGAATTGTATACTTAAACAAGGTTAACTAATTTTCACATCCATTTTACTGCCATACAAATGAATAATAATAAAAAGCTTTAAAAGGATATTCTCTTCCATGGGGCAAAATGTGTAGGTGTATCTGTGAATGTATTTGGAAGAAGGAAAAATCCACAAAGGTCAATGTCTGTCTTTACACTGAGTTCTGAGGCTGCCAGATGAGAACAAAGTCTAAGAAGAAACAGGTCTGCTGCACTTTATGAACTAGGCTGCCAGATCAAAGCCACTGCTGTTCCAATGTTTAAAGTCACAATGTACTTTTAGTTTGAGTGGATGTTATTTGTGAGCTGACTTCCTGAAACCCTCACTCCATTCACCAAGCATGAGGAGTCATTACAGGACCAGGAGGAATCTGTAGGAGTCAGGTGTCCTATCCACTTGCAGAGATAAATCAAAAGCTGCATACATCCATCCATTTATCTTCCCGCAGTCATAAACCTATGCAAAGGCAGAAATAATGACATTGCCATGCGCTGAAATTATTAAGAGAATATCAACTTGTCTTATCCCAATTACTGACTGTTGCACACTCTCCAGAGAAATAAAACTATGGGTTTTTGTTTTGTTTTAAAACAGTGTAAATGTCCTTACATGGCATGCCAATAAAGGAAGAGGAGCACAATAAAAAAGGAAATGGTAAATGATTATAAGAAACTCTTTAGCACTTTACTTGACCATCTGTCTTCGATTTCATGTTGTTTTTGAGTAGCGTCCCATTGTAACCAAATATAATAGGATAGGCAAGTTAATGAACTACGAAGCACACCATAATAAATGTGATGTATTGTGAAGGCATGCCACCCACGATGCAAGGCAGCTACTGTTTTTCTGGGAAGCTACTAGTTTTAGTGCAGCTCTCCAGAGAAAGAAGCTGTCTCATTTATCTCATATTTGTAGAGTCTCAGGCTCTCCCGTTCTTTCTCAGCTTTCTTGCCCTTGGCCTCTACAGACAAATGAAAGAAGCCAAGAGACAAGGAGATGGATGCAAAGAAGAGGGAGGCAGGATTGGATTTCTCTGAAAAGAAATATGTACTCATTACTACTTTTATGACAAATGGGTTTGCCAACATGGAGATGGTGGTTAGTCAACAGATTAATGTGTCTTGGGGGCCTTTCATGAAGTAGGGCCCTTTCTTGAACATAAAAACTAATTTGTCTCACATTCTTTCAATTTTTTTAGAATGTGAGGATATACTACTTTCTGAAGCCTCAAATTAAGTTTCTTGATCATGAAAGGTATTAAAAAGATAATAGATATAGAATATACAACATTGTAACAAGAAAGCATAAGACATTGATGGGGTCTATATCTCTTTCAATCTAGATTGAGTAATTTTAGTTTGTATGATACTTAGTCACTGAAGCTCACTAACATAAAAGATAAAAGATCTCATGCTAGCATCATTTCATGATCTCAGTGGCTTCACTTTTCCATCTATTCCCCTCTACCCAAGTGAAAAAATTATCTCCACTCATTTCGCCTGGTTTAAGAAAAGAGGTTAATTCTTTTTTCTCAGGAGCTTAAATAGCCATACCCATTTTCTGTTAGAACTCATTTTTTGGGAGGGGATTTTGATAACTATTCTTGATGCAATTGGCAAGATATTGAGATTCTACCTCATGATACATACACCATGTGTATTCTCCTTTCCTTACTAAGAATTGGACTGTGAACACAATGAGTGTTGATCTTTAATTGGATCCTTTTGTATAGTAAAGGTGGAAAAAACTGCAAATGTATTTAAGTCACAAATCAATTGATTTCCAGTTCATCAAAAGGGAGACTGTATACAATATGGTACTATGTAATCAGGTGAGTTCTGGAAAAGATGGGGTGCTTCCTGAAACAGAGGACTTCTTCTACCCTTGAAAGAAAAAAACTTCTATGCTGTAGAAATGTCCCTGTGCAGGAAAGTGTAGTTCTGAAGACCTTAACATCATGGTAGGGTATAGGCCTAGATGCCCATGGTCCTAAAACACTGAGGACCTAAAGTCTCCTTCCAGTCTGGATGAGTGTGGACAGAGACTCAAGCCTCAGATAAGATCACAGTTCTTGGCAATAGCCCAACTTTAGCCTCACCCATACTCAAGAGTTGACTCATAGAAACTATAAAAGAGTCCATTCTTATTTTTTTCTATTATTTAGAAGATTTGTTTATTTTATTTAGTGTGCATAAACGTTTTGTGAGCATATATGTGTGTTATTTGTTGCCTGGTATCTGTGGAGGTCAGAAGAGGCCATTGATCCCTGGACTAGTAGTTACAGCTCTTTGCTAGCCACCATGGGCATATTTGAGAACAACACTCAAGTCCTCTACAGGAGCAATGAGCACTCTTTACTATTGAGCCATCTCTTCAGCATCCACACAGCCCATTCTTATTCTTATGTCAACTAAATTTGTGATCATTTCTTCTGTAACAACGGAGAAATGGAGCACTATAGTAGGAGGTTTCTGTTCCTGACTTTTGAGCCTAGCCTCAAAATTTAAACCTGCAGACCCACAGATCCACAGAGACACACAGATGTTTACAATTAGTTTTAGGCTGATCGGCCTAAGGCCCAGGCATACAATTTGCTAGCTCTTTACCCTTCATCTAATCCATGATTCTTCCTGTTCAGCCATGCAGCTTGGTACCTTTCTTTAGAGCAGCATAGTTGTCCTCTGCTTCTTCCAGCTTCTCTTTGGTGGTCTCTCTGGCATTCTGCTCTGTGCTTCCTGTTCTCAAGAGTTTTCTTAGTCTGGTAGCCCCGCCCACACTTCCTGCCTGCCTTTGGCCAATCAGCGCTTTTTATTAAACCAGTGGGTGGGACAATTATTTACCATGAAACAACACAATCCCCTACAGAGCACCCACATGTTGATTCAGCAGAAGCATTATGAAACTCTTCATGATTGCTTTTCTAGTCACTCCCCAGTGGTATTTTCATTCTCTGGATCACTGCTGTCTAATACTGCTCATACTGCACAACACAATGGGTCTTTGCAAACTCATTTGGTCTTTGAAATAACTAACCTGAAATTACCCATTTAGCAGATGAGGAAACACTCAGAATAGTGTTACTAATAAGAAAATAATTAGTTGTTACTAATAACAACTAATCATTTTTACTAATAAGAAAATAATTTTTCATTAGCCAGGGCTTCAAACAGTGCTTGGCAAGTGATTATTTTCACCAAGCTACACATATTTTGAGGTCTAGTCTTGAGCTCTTCCCACAGTAGAGGGAGGTAGACTGTGGGTTAATTAGTGAATTAATCTAGAAGAAGAAGCCTCTCCGATGTCTAAGTCACACTGCAAGTTGTTGCTTTTTTGTGTTTCCTGTAGTAGCCACTATTTTTTATAGCAAAATCAAAAGTGTGATTTTCATAATATCATCACTTAAGAGTTCTGGATACATACTTTGTGAATTTTTTAAAAATTAATGAATAGCTTCCCATGAAACTGAACTGGCTGTGCAGATAAGATAACCATAAATTTTAACATGTCTGCAAATTTTAATGTGTCAAAGAAATGGGAAAGAGGCAATTAAAAGGCAGAATGGATTTTTATAAGCAAATACCTAAGGATATATTTCTAGGAATCTTTACAATTTCTAGTAATAAAGTACCTCTGATAGATTCAGTCCGAGTCAATAAACAAAATAATTATTACTTGAACAGAGAAAAGCTCTAGTGCTGTTGAATTCTAGGGCTCTGTTTTCATCTAAAACTTTGAAATCATCTAAAATAGATGTTTTTATTTAAAGCAGGATGCAACCATCCATCTCCTCTTGTGTCCCCAAATCTCCCACAATAAAGGCAACTCTCTCAATATTTGGATCACTACATAAAATGTCTTCCCTGACTTCAGTCACCCTTCTGAAGTGACTGGAGTCGAAGAGCTAACCTTTTACTTTTAACAGTAACAATCAGTTGAAGTACTGAAGGAAATGTTATCATTTTTTTCTTCATCCCAAGGGTCAGGTCCATGCTCACAGTGCAATGCAGGAAAAGAATATCCTCCTCTCTGGATTATTCACCGATTTCTGTAGCTGAATGGCCTTACCTGTGTAGCTCACTCAAAGCATGCCAGTGGCTGATGCGCTAAGAACAGAATAGCTGGCTGATGGAAGAGAATCATCAGGAACCCGCACACTCATGTGTTCAATCACTCTCAAAGGAAACTTTAAAGGATTCAAGTATCTCTTAAATCTACCTTTCTGTGGCATAAGATGATAAAAATACACATCCCTAGAACATTAGCATCCACATGGTTTTACATATGTGGACCACCTTGAAATTTTCATTTTATTTATTTTTAACTATAGAATGCCATAACCAACACAGAAGTTATTTAAGTATAAGTGCCCAAAACTGGCAGGCAGAATAAAGTACAGGACCAACTGTCACTCAAAGGAAGCTGTCCTGGGCTGAGACAGCTCAGCACTTAGGAGCACACACTGCTCTTGCTGAGGACCTCAGTTATCTCCTCAGCAACCTAGTGGCTCACAAATTCCTACAACTCCATCTTTAGGAGATCTGGGACCTGAGGTCTACTGGCCTCTACTGCCACCTATACACCCACACATGCAAGACTTTAAAAATAAGATACATCTTAGTAAGAATCTGTCCTATAATTTTATTTACTCTGGTCTCATACTTCACTGTTAAGTGAGGCCCAAACTGGAGCTAGGAACCAGGCAAATGGGGCCACCAGGGTCCCAGCAGCCCCTTATCGATGGGGTTGGCCATGCCCCCTTCAGGGGCCCGGGACCCTGGGTAAGCATCCTCTGTTCTTATCAGCTGACACCTGAATCCCACCACATCTCCCCCTTTTGTCTAACTAAGAAGGTTCTAAACTAAGATTATATACAATAGGAATTATTATGAGGTAGTATCTAGGAGAGGATAAAGTACAAATTACAACCAAAATCTAACACATATAAAGTACATCATATATTTTTAGAATATTGGTAGATGGTAGGGTGTATAAATTACTTCAAAAGGTTCATCTGGGAAAGTGAAAATTTAATACCTGAATGTTGCTTTCTAAGGGATAATGGGGTAGTAACCTTAAATACCTATTCTTCAACCCCTTCAAGACCTGAGAAGGAAGATGTATCACCTGAAAGTCAGAAGTATATGGAAGTAGTGGCTTCCAAAATTTGGGAGAGGACAGCAACACAGCTACCTGGACAATCACCTCTGGTTTTGTGGGCCGTTGGAGCAACTATCATATTGGCTACAGGCCTATGGTATCTGACAGATCTTTTCACAAGCAGGGCAATTTTGGAGGGACTGTCTTATCCTGTCCAGGCAGGTTTCGTCAGTCTCCATCCATCAACTTGTTCATCCAGCTTGGACATCATGTGTGAACTGTCAGCAATCAAGGTAAGGATAGTTCTTTACCCAATTGGCCAGGCTATTCTCTGCCAAAAGGACAAACTCCAATGGAGTATCCTCGATGCTCAACACCATCTCAGGAAAGGAGCAGTGACACCAGGAGTTGTTGTGTCTCTTGTGGCCAAATTCCAAATGTTAAATGCCATATTCTCTGGGTCTATGAAATGGTTGAAGATTACTGTCTATCTATGATATTCTAACCTGTATCTGAGATGACTGGGATATGATACCTTAAGTAATGTTGACTGCAGTTTTTATCATCTTAAGGAATAAACCCTGTACTAAAAATTAGAATGCCTATATAAGGGTGTATAATCTCTGAACAATGACTTTTAGCATGACTATCAAACATTAGCCAGGGGTATATATACCATGTAAAGTGGCCACAGCATTTTAGACATGTATATACATATATGTCATCTAAAACATCTTGTACATATATCATAACTAGTGCAATCATACATTATGTCTACTATAGTTAAATGGAGGTAGTAATTGCATAGTGGACATGAAAATAATGTGCAAATATTTTAAACAGAGGTAGAAGCATATATAAAATATAACAGTTACAGATTCAATTTTACATAATACTTAGAGATTCAGATATATATCAATGTACAAGTTGCTTTGGTTATATAAAGCAATTTCAGATTAAACTTTGTACCAATGTACAAATTATCTCAATTAAACATATAAAATGATTTCACATTTGTATCAATATACAAATATCTATGCCAGTGCAAATTGTCTTTAGCTTAGCCCATATATCCAGCTAGAATTGTGCATAGGTAAGTAGAACAATATACCTTTATCTATTCTAATATAAAATGATTTCACATTTGTATCAATTACAAATATCTATGCCAGTTCAAATTGTCTTTAACTTAGCCCATATATTCAGCTAGAATTGTGTATAGGTAGGTAGAACAATCTACCTTTATCTATCCTATCTATCCCCTTTCTCTTCTTTAAAAGAGATCTTTGAGGCTATATTATAGTTCTGTCCTCCAAATTTTAACTATTCTATCAGAATAATAATCACCCACAACCCTCAGAACACAAAACTTATTGGGAAAGGGGGCGTAATC
The DNA here is from genome assembly GCA_033318265.1 of Phyllotis vaccarum. NCBI lineage: Eukaryota > Metazoa > Chordata > Mammalia > Rodentia > Cricetidae > Phyllotis > Phyllotis vaccarum. The sequence goes on from JARWLC010000008.1 coordinate 77,673,448, forward strand.
TTTCATAAGTTTGCTTCCTGCTGACTTAAGGGCAATGACATCTCTTTGGGATCCTGTAAAAGCTAAAACAATGGTTATATCTTAATGAACTGACTATATACATCTATAACCATTCTCAGAATAGTGGTTAACTCCATCTGGAATTCTAATTAGAAGTGTGATCTGAAGGGTAATCATAGAGAGATATCTTGCAGCCATTTTTGAATAATCTATTTTCTGAAAACAATCATTGATTGGTGTGTACCAGGTTCTTGAATTTTCTATTTTTGCCTCTGTCTGTCTACCTGTCTCTTACTCTCTCTCTCATACTCTCCCTTTTATTCTTGTTTCACTAGTAGGAGTTGTTGCGGTGGGGGCCCCATCTTGGTTCCAGATTCTTTGTAGATATCTGATAGGGGGATATATTATATACAATGGAAAACTTAAGCATTGTTGATACTCAAAAAAGATATTCATATTTTCTATGACTTTAGGAGATTGTCTGCAGACAGGATGTTTGAAAGGTGCAGATACAGAGAGAAACAAGGTTTAAGATGAAGTCACAATAATATTGGTCCCTAAACATTCTGTCTTCTGTCCCACAAAAGGTGGCTTTTCTGATACGAGACAGAATTCTTCACATTTTCTTTACCAATATGCTTGGGTTTAGAAAGGGAGAAAGCCACTTGCTCCCAATCCAAATCAAGCCCTATTAATAGTCAAATTGGGACCACAATTTTTTTGAGGTGTAGATGCAAGATGCAAAGCAGTAAGAATTGAGAGATTACCCAGTAGTGTGTATGTGTATCAGCTGGTCTCATAGTCAGTCTTGTACATTCCTTCATCATCAGTCTGTCTTTGATTGCAGGTGAGTAATTATTTAATGTCTAGTCAATGTCTTAAAAACAGTTGTATCCATTTTTCTGTAAAGACAAAATTGAGACCCTGCCCCAGGTTTGTTAAATGTGTTTTCCTTACCATGTATCCGTTTGTCATATCAAGGTTAAGCAGTTACTTTTCCTCCTCAGGAAGGGACTCCTTTTCAAAGCAGACTTTTATTAGTTTTGTCGGTACCCATATCTTTTCTGTCCCTGTTGAAACAAGAGAAAAACCCCTACCCCTTCAAAGCACATATCCCAGCTTCCACTCTGAAGTCAACACATCATTGAAGTAGATGGGTTGATTTATCTCAGAAGATTTCTCTATCACCCAATGTCTCTCAGCAGCTGATGCTCCTTTTCATCAGCGTTAAGAAAATTTATAGTCAATAAGGCACTGTGCAACCTCTCCCTGGGTTTTCTCATTTCTCTCTTCTGTGTATAAAGCATCTCTTTCAAAGTGCGGTGAGATTTCTCTATAACTGCCTGTCCTGTAGGATTGTGTGGTATCCCCATAATATGCTTTATATTATAGTATCCAAAAATCAGCTTCATTTTTTGGGAAACATAATCTGAGTGGGAATTCCCATTATGGCCATGGCTTCCAAAAGGTGAGTAAGTACAGCATCAACCTTTTCAGAACTCAGGGCAATCACCCATTGCATTCCAGAGTAAGTATCGATAGAATGATGTACATATTTCATCTTTCCGAATTCTGGAAAGTGAAACACATCCATTTGCCAGATCTCATTTCTCTGTGTACCCTTAGGATTACTTCCTACAGGTAAAGATAGTTGGTTATAGAAAGAGCAAGTGTTGCAGTTCCTTACTATTTCATTTGCTTGATGCCAAGTGATGGAAAAACTCTTCTTTAGTCCTTTGCTGTTAACATGATGTTTCTCATGAAATTCTGTAGCCTCTAGCACGTTTCCTATCAGCAACCAATCTATTTCATCATTACCCTGTGCTAGAGGGCCTGGGAAACCGTGTGTGCCCTGATATGTGTTATGTACATAGGATGTATCCTATCTCTGATGATATCTTGTAGTTGTATGAACAGTAAGGTCAAGTCTGTATCATCAGGAATGAAGTCAGCAGGTTCAATATGTAAAACAACTCTTTCTGCATATTGAGAGTAATTACGTTGAGAGGCTCTGTGAAATCCAATAACACCATAATAATTGCATATAATTCTGACTTCTGAACAGAGTTATAAGGGCTCTGAGCCACCTTAATTAAGTTTTCACACTTGTAGACAGCCTTTCCTAAATTGTTCACATCAGTATAAAATGTAGGGGCTCCAGAAATGGGTTTATCCTGTACCACATGAGGAAAGATCCAATTAGTTTCCTTTATAAATTGAATTTTCTTGTTTTAAGGATATTTATTATTAATCTCTCCTAAAAAGTCACTATAAGCCTTTTGCTAAGGTTCACTGTCTACCCATAATCGATCAATTTCTTCATTAGTCAAAGGCACAACAATTTCTGCAGGGTCCTTTCCAGTCAATTGGCGAAGTCTGAATTTACCTTTAAAAATCAGATCAGAAATTTTTTTCAATATATGTTTTCAGCTTCTTGCTTGGCTTATGCAACAGAAATATCCATTCTAATATAATGCTTTCTCTTTGCACTAAGATTCCTGTTGGAGATTGTCTAGAGGTTAAAATAACAAGTATGCAATCCAGGTCTGGATCCACACGATCTACAAATGCTTGTTGAAGTTTCTTTTCTACCAATTCTAATTCTTTCTTGGTCTCATCAGATGATTCTCTTGGACTATTTAAATCCTCTTCACCGTCCAACATCTTAAACAAATTAACTAGCTCATAGTTTTTTATACCAATAATGGGCCGTATATGAGCAATATCTCCTAGTAACTTTTGAAAATCATCGAGTCTTCAATTTATCTCTATTTAATTTTACCTTTTGTGGCCTAATTTTTTGTAAACCTATTTTATATCCTAAATAATTGATAGAATCTCACCTCTGTACTTTCTCTGGAGCAATTTGTAGTCCCCAATCAGGCAATATTTTCTTTAGTTCTTCAAACAATGTTTCTAATGTTTTTGGGTTTGGGTCTGCCAACAAAATATCATCCATATAATGGTAAATGACAGATTGTGGGAAGTGCTTGCTCAGTATTTCTAGTTGTTGTTATACAAAATATTGGCATAAGGTAGGACTATTCAATATTCCTTGGGGAAGGACCCTTCATTGGTACCTCTTAACTGGTCCTGAATTATTAAGAGTAGGCACTGTGAAAGCAAATTTCTCTTTGTCCTCTTCCTGTAAGGGTATGGTAAACAAAACAAAACACCAAAAAAAAAAATCCTTCAAATCAATAACCGTAATAGGCCATCCCTTTGGTAACAGAAGAATACCAGATTGTAAAGAGCCCATAGGTTGAATCACTTTATTAATTGCTCTTAGATCTGTCACCATCCTCCATTTTTCAGATTTTTTCTTGACAACAAAAACAGGAGAATTCCATGGACTGGTTGATTCTTCGATATGCTGAGCCTGTAACTGCTCCTGTACCAACTGTTACAAAGCCTGTAGTTTTTCTCTCATCATAGGCCATTGTTGAACCCAAATAAGCTTTTTCTGTTAACCACTTTAAAGGCAGTGCTGTAAGTGTCCTCTTAGGTTCTGCGATTGTTGGGCAATTCTGTGGTATAACCTGAATGGCTGGTGAATTTTCTTTATAGCACCTCAATGCATCACTTTTGGAAGCATAATTGAGTCTCCAGTTGATATCAGAACCTCAGAACCGGGAGGGATTTTAATCTGTGTATTCCGTTGCAGTAAAAGGTCACGACCTCACAGATTCACCACTATGTCAGCCATATATGGCTTCAACCATCCTTTCTGACCTTCTGGTCCTATGCATTAGAGCCATCTCACACTCTGTTTCACCTGAGATATTGTTCCAATACCCAGAAATTGGATATCCACTGCCCGTAAAGGCCATCTTGGATGCCATGATTGTGGGGTTATGTTTGAAACATCAGCCCCCATGTTAACTAAACCCTGGATATAAATATTATCTACCCATATTTTCAATTTTGGTCTTTGTTCATTTATTGAAGCCTGCCAAAATATTCATTTTGTGATTATTCTTGGAACTTCTGATTTATCTTTTGAATTTATTCTATTATCTAATACTGTATGATCTTCTAGATCAGGTATTGGATGCCCTACTCATCCTGAGAATGCAGGTCTTCTATTGTGACTGGATATGATCTTACCTTCTTTGAATTTGGAGTCTTAGTTTTGGGGGCTTCCCGGGGGAAGCCCTGAAAGGTGTTTCCCAATGGTAAAGGGTTGCCTTCTTTGTCCCTGGTAGATCTACATTCATTGGTCCAATGCCGTCCCTTGCCATACCTTCTGCATAATCCAGAAGGCAATGGCCTTCTGTTCAAATTAAACCTAGATCGGGAATTATTTCCAAGAGTACCTTGTGTAAAATTCCGTCTTATATGGCCTTGTTTACCACAGTTGAAACAAATGATGTCTTGGTTCCTCACCCTAATATTAGCAAGGGCTTGGCCTACCCAATTCTCCTCGTCGCAATGGAGAGATTCAGCATTGATTGCATATTGAATCCATTCTTCTATAGGTGTGGCTCTGATCTTTAAAGGCATAAGCATTCTTCTACATTCCAGATTAGCATGATCAAAGACCAGAGAAAGTATTAACTGTGTCCTAACTTCTGGATCTGATATTGCTCTATGTACAGCTGTAGTAAGCCTCTGTAGAAAGTCGGTATAAGGCTCTTTTAAGCCTTGTTTGACCTTAGTATAAGGCTCAATTTTTTGACCTGGGTCCAAAATCTTTTCCCAAGCATTTAGTGCAGCAGTACGGCATAAGTATGCTCATAATAAGTAGTTTGAGCCTTCACATCAGCAAACATGCCTTCACCAAGGATTTGGTCCTGAGAAGCAAAGAAACCCCTCATTTTTCCTTGTTGTTCTAAGGTCGTGGCCTCCTCTCTAAACCAGCTTCTCCACTGCAAATTATGACTTTTGTCCAAGACAGCAGCCATTAGCTGCATCCAATCAACTGATAGGATCCGGTTTTTTGCTGACCATGAATTTAGAAGCTGCTTTACATAAGTAGAGTGAATACTGTACATTGATATTGCCTCTTTAAAATCCTTGATGTCTCTCATATGTACTGGCTCATAACTATACTCTACATATTCTGAGGATCCCCCAGGTGCTTTCTTTGTCTGAACAGTGGCTGGGAACAATAGTGGTGGTGAAGGGGGTAACCCTGTTATGTTTACCACCTTAGGTAGAGTATCTCCAGTACCATAATATCCCATCAGGGGTTGACCTGAACTGTTCTGAGTATAAGATGCATCAATACCCTTTTCCAGTATTGCAATGCGGTCCTCCCATTCTTGTATTTTGGATATTACAGGTTCCCATTCCTGGATATTGGATACTACTGGCTTCCATTCATGGAGTTTAGATACAATTGATTTTTCTAGAGCTTGATTTTCCTGATGAAGTAGTCCTTCCAAAGACCTCACCGAACCAGCAATTTTATGATCCACATCATTAACATAATTAATAATTTTCTTGTTCTTGTCATTAGTGTATCAACAAGTTTCTTGTTTTCATCATTCACATAGAGCCTACATTTTTCTTGTACAGTGTTATCCATATCCAAATAGGAAGCCTTATCTGAAAGCTTATTGTAACCAATTTCCAGAGTATCAATCTTATCTGCCATCTAAGTGTTTGAAATTTCCACATCACATATCCTGGACAGCAACTGTTGATTTACATTTTTTACCTCTTTAACCTCATTTACTATTTTTGTATTTGATATTTCCATATCACATATTTTGGACAGGAATTGTTGATTTTCATTCTTCACCTCTTTAACCTCATCTGCCACTGTAGCGTTTGAAATTTCCATATCTCATAATCTGGACAGCAATTGTTGATTTCCATATGTCACCTCTTTCAACATTCTCTTAATTTGAAACACAAAATAGAAAAACAAGCCAAAAAATAGTAGGACTGGGGTATTGAAGCATTCAAGATATTCATTTAAAAATTTGTCAATCACCATGGAAAAATATAACCTGAAGTCATTAATAGAATAATTATCAGCCATTGCACAATTCAGGTGCAAGGACAAAGTTTGGTCCACAGGTGTCACAGTAGCATTCAATGCTCTGCTCACTATTTGGCAGATGCAGAGACTCTCAGCAGCACCAGGATTCCTACAGACCCTACATGGTCTTGAAGGGCCCCAGCAGGCAGAATACAATCCTTGGAAAAAGCAAATTCTCACAAATTAAGACAGGATGTTAATCACAAAATAGAAGGGTTTTTGTTTCCTTTGTTCGCTTGCGAGTGTGCAGTGGAAATTACAGTTGCCCTCACAATCAGTGACCATGTGGGCTGGCTGAGGGGGGAGGGTCATGTGCACGCTTTAAACTTGGCTACTCAGGCTAGATGGGCGGGGCCACCGCATAGGCAGGCACCAGCAGGCCAAGCAGACAGCAGGCTGTATGCCTGAGCACTGTGCTGGCAGGACGAGCGGGCGGGAAACTGTACTGCTCACTGTACCGGCAGGCGGGGCAAGCGCGAGGTAGCTTTAAGCCCAAGTACTGAAGTGCAGGCTCCCAAAGCTGAACAGTCTGCCTGTCTCCTGCCCTCTAACAGTGTTCAAAATACAAACGGACCCTGTATGACCATGGGCAAAGGCCCGAGGATGTTGGGCACCAGATATATGCTGTGAATATCAATCTTTACATAAAGGAGCTGTTTTGGCCTATGACAGGCACCATAGAAAAAGTAGAAAGAGAAATCAGAGCACAGGTAGGAGAAGCGGGGCAGAGTCAGGAAGATCGAGCAAGCTGCCCAAGAAGTAACATGTAAGGAACACAAGTGAGCCACGGGCCACGTGGCAGGCAGATTAATAGAAATGGGTTGATTTATGATGTAAGAGCTAGCTAGTAATATGCCTGAGCCATAGGCCAAACAGCATAAAGTTAATATAAGTATCTGAGTCATTTCTGGGGGCCTGAGCAGCAGCAGCGGGCAGCTAAGGGGTCTGGCACGATAGGGTCTGGGCCTCCAGCCACCTGGGACCAAGAAACCCTGCTACAACAATTGACTGTATTGATTTCTGGGGCACAGCTGATATCCAAAGGGTGAGTGAACCAAGATCTCCCTTTTCTTTATAATCTGACTATTTCAAGCTAACCTCCATTTCCTGCAAAGCTCAGCTGTGGCAGACAAGTATATTCATACATGCAGGTGCGTATGTGTGCGTGTGTGCATGTGTGTGTGTATGTCTTTTGTGGTTCTGTGATCTAAAAGTTATTATTTCTCACTGGCAAAGCAAACCCGGAGGCTCTTTGCTCAGCATCCAAGCAGGAATACAGATGATAAAAGGTGTCTCCAAATGTCAGCAAGCTGTGCTGACACTTCCTTGTTGTTGGCCCCAGAGCTCTTGGATTATGCACTCCTCTTATTGGATTGTTATTTTAAAAGGACTTTTAAAAGGGCATTTTAATAGCCCCTTGTTTCAACAGATACATATTGAAAAGCATTTGGAATACCTCCCAGTTGCAACATTTTGATCTTCACATTTCTTAGAATTCTGACAGCCTACCAGGTAACAGTTACTACGATATTATGCTGACACATTCCAGGGCTGGCAGTTGCTGGATTTGCCCACGCCGCTTGTTGTCCAAATTCCATGGGCCTGAGATTTATTGCCTTTTCCTATTACCCACCTCTCCTTATATGTACTCTGTCCTTTTTGTTTTAACTCTTTGACTGAATACACTGCAGCCTTAATGTTTGGTACATCTAAACTGTACAATAGAGGCCCAGTGTAAGAAGAAATTCTTATGTTATGAATTTAACCATACTGTATAATTTGAAGAATCACAGATAGCTCACTTAGAGCTCATATATTTATTTTCTTCTCAGTGTTCTGAGACATGCCACACTCAGAATGGCCCCTGGACACCAATGGCTAAACTGTCTGAGAAGCTCAACTCACTGAGTGATTCTGCTGAAGTCACTATGCAGATTTGTCTTCTTCCAAACAAAAAACTTAAGAGGAAAGGAAACCACTTCAAAATATGTCTTTTGAGAGATATGTAAGAAGATACAGACAAATGTAAGGCCCCAGTGGAAGTCATCTGTTTTCTGAAGTGAAATCCAGGTATTGCATCAAATATCATCATGTTGGCAATGGAACCACCCACCTCCACTTTGATGTTTTAGGTTGCAAGAGGAATACAACAAATAAGGGCTGTGGAAACTGGCACACTGCTTAGGCATGGCTTTCTAAGATAGCATTGGGTACAACTCAACCCTTCATTTACACAATGAAGATTTATTGGGAACTAACTCTGAGCTACACACTGAACTGTAAATTCAAAGTACAGAGATACAAGTGGGACTTGACTTCAAGCAAATCAGCTAGAAGGATAGAGCCACTGAAGATAGAGATAGTCCCCTCCCCAAAGCACAATCTGAATCTGTATGCTCACAACCCTCAGATGATCAAGAAAGGGTGGCTGGCCCACTTATGTTGCTTCATGACAACTGAGTAAAATTGTAGATAATGAGGAGATGGCCTATTGATGGAGGTCAGCTTGGAGGACAAAACATTATGAATAACACAGTTGTAATACATTGCATTCTTTTGTTTTATTTGGGGGAAATGATACTGTAAAGGCCAGTACTGAACAGCATAGAAAACCTGGGTTTTATCAAAGACCTGTGTTGCCAATATGCTCTGCAATAGCCACAGCGACCTGAAATTTAAATAAAACAATCCTTCAAAACATAAAAATTTAGTTTCTCTGATGCTCTGGTCAGAGCTCACAAGCTTAATAACTATGTGAAGTCAGACTCTGTCCTGAAAAGTTTTAAATGACATTTTTCATTGTTGTGTGAAATCCTATTGGACAATCTCAAACCTGTGAGGTGTTTTGTTCAGAAAAGTCAGAGTTTGGTCTTAGATTCCCACTCTTGAGCTTGGAGCTCAAATTGGAAAGCATGTAACATGTCAATTGTTCATGGAACTTCAGTTCTGGACAGGCAAGACATGGAAAGACTGGTAATAAAAATAGCATGTCAGAGTGTGATAAATGGATCTCTAAAAAGAGGAGGGAGTAAAGGGGTGGTTGACGGGTCACAACTGTAAGTAGACTAGTTATATCTTTGAACAGGGACCTGGAAGAGGGGGAGAGTGACATACTATTGAGGAAAGAGCTACAATGGTAGGAAAGCCAAGAATGAGCCATGCCTGAAGGCATTATCTTTAATTCACTGTATCAGTGATAGTACTCTAGAGAATTAGAACAGATAGTTGAGAGATGAGTGGATGGATAGATGATAGATTGATAGATTATATATAGATGATAAATATATAGATATAGAGATGATAGATGAAAGATAGATGATAGGTAGATAGATAATAGATGAATGGATTGATATATGTCTACGTATACATATAGGAGAGAGAATGTAAATGTGTGTGTGTGTGTGTGTGTGTGTGTGTGTGTGTGTGTGTGTGTGTGAAGAATCTGTTTTCCCCTTCCCCTGTTTTTTGAGACAGGGTTTCATTATGTTGCCTTGACCAGCCTGGAACTTGCTACCTAGACCAGAAGACAAGTTCCAAACTCATAGAAATTTATCTGCCTCTGTCTCTCAAGAGCTGGAATTGAAGGCATATGCCACCATGCCCAACAAGAGTCCTTCTTAAAAGGAATTGGTTTACATAATTATTCAAGTATGTGTCTTGACAGTTTAGAATGCAAATGCAAGCAAGCAGGTGAGCAACTAACACAGGAATTAACGTAAGTTCTTGGTACAAAATCTCTTCTCTGGGAAATTTGAATTTTTGCTCATAGGACCTTGAATTGGTTATATGAATTTTAATCACATTACTTGTAATTTTCATAAGATCAGTTGACTGATAATTGTGTCTACAAGGCATCTATACAACGGCATCTAGACTCAGTAACTGTATGCTATACCCTAGCCAAGCTGATGCAAAAATCCCAACCCCTAAGTCTTACTTTTCAGAGGAAGTTGAGGTTTATAAAGACTGAAAAACCATACATAAAGTTGTTCATGGAGAAGAGACACTAATGTCTCTTTGATTTACTTGTCAGCAGGTTTTTAGAACTTTATCAATGTAATCCCCTGAGTTAGGGCACATGCAACTTCTGTTTTGTTATATGTACTAAGTTCAAGATTTAAAGAAAGTAGATGTGGCTGTGTACTTCTCTACTAAGTTTTTGAACGGAGCTGAAAGTCCCTTGGAAAGTTACTGCAATTGTCACCCAGTGTTTGCACGTTTTATAGGGTTGCACATATGATGACAAGTAGAACAGGTAAGTCTACTAGAGTTACTTTTAAAGGAAAGAAAGATGTTTAATTTTGTCTAATACTTTTTCCTTAGAATTAAGTTTCCTTAAATTCATCTGACCACCCAAGAAGTTTCTTGAGACTACACAGAGAGTCGTTGTCCACGTCTAAAATGTCACCTTGAAAATATACCAAGGAAAACAGACCAATTATGAAAGGTCCTGCTGGAATAAACCTTTTACTCACAATGTCATTTTTAATACATTTAATTAAAACAGTCCATTATTAAGTATAAAATTGAGCTATTTGTTACATTTAATAAGTATCAAGCTAGAATTTTATTTTTATTCTGTCATCACATTTCATGAAATTCTGATATTCCTACAGGAGATAGCTAATCTTGATTGTCAACTTGACTGCACCTGAAATCAGCTAAAACACTAGCCTCTGGATACTCCTTTAAGGAATTTTTTTTTTCCCCATCAGAATATTTGAAGAAGGAGACACCCTAAATGTGGACTGCACCTTTTGGTCTTGCTGGCCCCAGACTATTGCTGTGGCATTCTTTGACCCATATTAAGATCAACCTCTACTTTTTCATTCTTCCAATGTATATTGAAACTCAGAAATGCTGAAATCTTCTAGGCCTTCAAAGGCCAGTTTGGAACTATAGAAACATCCAGCTCTCCATGGCTTCTCCAGAGTGAGACAACCAATGTGCCATTACCTGGAGCATATGCTATAAGCCAATCACCAAGTCAGTATGTGTGCGTGTAAAATATGCACACACACTTGGTGATTGGCTTATATGTTAAACACAATATATGAGAATATACATGTATAGTAAATGTATTATACATATGTAGGAATATACATGCTTATTGATTGCATAAACACTTATATATCCCTATTAGTTCTGAGTAATACAGCATATTGCTACTGCTTTTTATTATCTGTCATATCATCACACCCCCCAAAAGATTTTTGCATCATCTAATATGGATATGAAACACTTAACACCTAATTTTCAGCTTGAAACTACTTTTTTATTTAAATGCCGACCTATGAAATATTTATAGGCCATATTTGTGGTCATTTATCTAGAACCATATGAAGCAGTTAATACTGCATTAATGATTATAATCTGATCCATAGCTTAATATATTCTTGTGCACCCCAGTTTAAATTATTCTTCTGTACTTCTCAATATTGTAAAGTATGCAATATTTTATAATCATATGACCTAACTAGACAAAAATTAATAACTATATTTTATTATCTATGAAAATGATATAATTTGTATCAGTTATTAATACTTTGTTATAATATGGTTTCTTGGCCCCAGGCAGCCAAAGGTCCAGACACACAGACCTGCCACCTCAGACCCCTTAGCTGCCTGCAGCTGATCAGGCCCCCAGAAATAACTCAAAACACTTGTATTAGCTTTATGCTGTTTGGCCTATGGCTTAGACACATTGCTAGCTAACTCTTTCATCTTAATTCAACCAATTCTCATTAATCTGTCTAACAATGTGGCCCATGGCTCACCTGGGTTCCTTACATGGTTCTTCTTGGGTAGCTGGCTCAGTCTGTGTCTGACTCCACCCTTCCTTTCCTACTAATTCTGATTCCTCTGCCTACTTTTTCTCTGGTGCCTGTCATGGGCCAAAACAGCTTCTTTATCTAAAGATTGATATTCACAGCATATGGAAAGACATCCCCATATTACCTTCCCCTTTCTGTCTAATGAAAAAGGAAGGTTTCAATTTTAACATAGCAATTACATATAACAAAACAGCTATCAAGCAAGAATTACAGTTGCAATATCTAGTCTATTTGTATTTAGCTAAATTAAAGAAAATACTCTATCATCTATCTCATCTTTGTAAGTCTAAAGTTTCATATCCAATATACCTTTTAAAATAACTAAGAAAAACTATACCTATAACTATCTAATCTTCAACTACATCAAAGACCACAGAAGGATATATTTACCCAAGTAAAGAGGAAGTGCAAGCAACGTCCAAAATCTAGAAATGACAGAGATGACACCTATCTGCCTGGACAGTCACCCAAAGTTCCTTTATAAAGTTGGGGCATCCATCTTCAGCCTACAGACCCAGAATCTCTTTTCATTTCAGTGAAGCAGGAAATCTGCTCTGCCCATTCTGGTACAGTTCATCAGTCGCTCGAGTCCTGAAGAATGTCTAGCAGTTTTCTCTGCAAAGCAGGAACCTGAAGGACAATCTCAGCTTGTTCTGTCAAAGTTCAGAGGTCACTTTCCTATGGAACCTGCATGTCCAGTTTAAATAGTGTACTGTGAAGCAGTCAATACAAGAACAGGTTCTTGTCCAGTGGCTAGCCATTGCCACAAAAAAAAAGTAGACTTCATATGGAGTTTCTTTGATGCCCATTTTTCTCTTGAAGCAGATTGGTGTTGCCAGAAGCAGACCTGTCTCACTGTCCAGAAAGGTCTAAGTTATTAAAATAATTTTGAATGCCATATTCTGTAGGTCTTTTGAAGATTACTTATCTAATTGAAATATATCTTTGCATACCTAAAAATCCTAACTAACCTAACTATAAGTTTGATTATCAAAGTTGACTATTAACCTTCATTTCTTAATTATATATTACAATTTTAAATCAGTTACATGAACATCATACCTTAAACAAGAGTAGAAAATACATACAGCATAACAAAATGACCTTATATTTGTATCAGTAAACCAAAGTCCATACCAATGCAAAACATTTTGAGATTAACAGCTGGTTTCCTGATCTAAGTAAATTCAATAATCTAATTTTTTTTTAAAAAAAATCACTCATATACCATATCCCCTTTTTCTTCTTAGAAAGAGATTAACTGTGACCATTAACCATTTATAATGAAAAAAATTTATAAACACTATTTTGGGAATTTGGGCCTAGTTTCCATTATTACTTCCTATTGATTAAGTGCATTGGCAATCTCACGGGTTCTTGAGACTGGATCATCTTAGTCTATAGCCCTGAAGTTGATGTGACCATCTCTTCTCATCAGAGAATTTTCAGGTGGTCTTGGTTGATAAAACCATATTTGCCTGGAAGCAATCCACAGGTTCTCATCTTCTGTGGAAACAAAAACAGAACTGTTCCAAAGCAATGAATCCTTATACACAAATTTCAAAATCAAAATACCTTTAAAATACATATTCTTGCTTAACCTAGCAGCCTTTGCAATCCATTGTCTTTCTGCAGTTAGCTCATTAACAGTTAAAAATTTAAAAGAAAACACAATAATAACCATAATCCAGATTCTGTGTCTATTTTCCATCTTTACGTGGCTTACTATATTTTTATTATTCTATTTCTCTTTTTTAAAGGCTTTCTCTACCTTCTTTCCTCTCTGACACCTATGTACATTTTAAACACATTGTAACCTATCTACAGCGTTTTTCCCCCCATCTGAATCTGTTTGATTGTGAATCCGTAATCATTTTCCAACCAGAAGAGCTTTTAAAATACACTCTCTTAAAGAGCCACATAGGTTTTACAGAAAAGACTGAGTCTGGAAGTTTTCTTAAAGGGGCTGCATCTCTGTTCACCTCCAGAAAACAGAGAAGACCCAAGAAATACTGCTACAAAAAGCTGATTTTGACACCATTCCCCTTTTCTTCAAAATAAACAGAAACCTTAAATCAATCACAAGCTACTTCTGTGAGACTTCAGGAACCATCCTGGTTGCAGCTTACACTGCCTGCCACAAGTCCACTGCCGCCATTTTGAATGTGGTTCAGACACCACACTAACTCTGTACCCACTTCACGTACACAATCTGAAATCTGCTACTTGCTCTGTTTCTGCTCTAGAGCCCTTTTTAAACTCTCTCAGGCTTTATGTGGGTATTCAACCCACATTGGATGGCATCTGTTACAATAAGGTTTCTAGCCCCCTGGGCGGCCAGAGGTCCACACCCCAGACCTGGAGCCCAGACCACTTAGCTGCCCACTGCTGCTTTTCCTCCCCAAAATGATTCAGACAGTTATGTTAACTTTGTGCTGTTTGGCCTATGGCTTAGGTACATTTCTAGCTAACTCTTACATCTTAACTCAACCCATTTTCATTAATCTGCCTGCCACGTGGCCCGTGGCTCACCTGTGTTCCTTACATGTTTCTTTTTTGGCGGCTGGCTTGGTCTGTGTCCGACTCTGCCCTCCTACTACCTATTCTGATTCCCCACCTACTTCTTCTCTGGTGCCTGTCATGGGCCAAAACAGCTCCTTTATTTAAAGATTGATATTCACTGCATACACAAAGACAGTCCTACATCAATACTTCACATGTTAAATTATCCTTATGTTTTAACATAAAACGTTTCATTATTTTTATATCTATATGGGGGTTAGGTGGTTAGGTGGGTACATGCCTGAATAATGTGTCATCCACCGGGCCTGGGTACTCTACAGCAGTCACCTTCACCCTCTTAATCCATCTTGTTGGCCCCCAGTGATTGCATTTACTGAACATACACTCTTGAGTTGGTTACAACCTAAAAGTTTATCAAAGTAAACACAAGGAAATCTGACACCTAACATGTTGCCTTCTCACTTCAATAACAGTGGTGGGAAGATATTACTGAGTTAGTCTGTCTTTCTTTTGCTGGCATTATAAGCATTTCTTCACTGGTATCTAGCACCCAAACTTGCTATGGAGAACTCTGAAATAATTCTTCCAAAGATGGCTAAACATTTGGTCTTAATGTTCAACGAATTTTTAATTTATACTTGAAGTTTAGTAACGTATCTTTTAGTGAATTTTTCAATCTTTATCTTATATATTTCTGATGTGTCAATTCACATTTTCTACTGAATTGAAATATTTTTTCACTTATATCATTAAGTAATTTTCCTATTATTTTGTACTTCACTTCAAGGTGATCTACTATATGTACATTGGATTTTCTTTGCTTTTCCATTACCATGTTTATAAATTTTCTTCACTAGCTGATACTTAAAATATCTAATAAATTTTCTCTTTTTGTTGACTATAACTCAGATTCATCTTTACCTATGAGAAGCCTGCTTTGCTGACATCTCCCAAGAACTGCTTTCTGTTTTCTCTGGTATTCAGAGGTATATCATGCAGGGTTCTCCCACATTCTGTGCAGTAAGATATTAATGTGTCCATTTCCCAGAACTTACTGAATCTCTCTACTCTTAAATTTGATATACTTAATCATGCCGAACATTTTCCCTTAACTCTGAGTATTTTTTAATCTTACTTTTTCCCTTTTTGTTTTTATAATACTCTTATTAGATATGTTATATGGATGTGATGTGTTAAGAATTTCCAGTATATAATCTCCTCTTATTTTTATTTCTCTTTATTTAACATTCTTTATAATTTTCTTACCAGTATATATTCTTGGCAGGACCACTGTAAACACTTTTTTATAGCTTTGAACCAAAAAATAGGAAATCATCATTGGCTCATTTCTTTTCTCTAAGAAAGTTTCTCAGCTTATCTAAATCTATTTTCCAGTAGCTTCAAAAACAGGGACCTATTATAAAATCAAATTGTTAGTAGGTTAACATATTGCTGTTATATAACTAGTAAAGCAATGACTATTACACTACAGGATATAATCAATCTTTAAATTCTCAATTTGCACCATCCAGTCATCTTTCTAGAAATTTGAATATTCTAAGAACATATGCACTGAAGGCGATTTTCTTCCTTAGTAAATTCCACTAACAAATATAATTTGTGGCCTTTATAGATTACCACACTGACAAAGGTTAAACATATTGGCATTTCCATTCAACGATTTAACTTTCACACTGTATGTTTTGAATAGTATTATTTTAATAACAGGGCACCTCAGTTTCTTCTCCAGTTACTGTGACAAAATAGTTTGACAAAAGCAATTTAAAGGGGAAAAAAGGCTTATCTGGTTCTTAATTCAAGGCATGGTTCATGTTGGTAGGGAAATCAAGACAACAGGTGTTTCTGCAGCTGCTCATACACATCCATAATCAGGGGCAAAAAAGGGATGACCACATGTAGGGGTATTGTGTTGTTTCATGGTAAATAATTGTCCCACCCACAGGTTTAATAAAAAGAGCTGATTGGCCAAAGGCAGGCAGGAAGTGCAGGCGGGGTTACCAGACTAAGAAAATCTCTGAGAGCAGAATGCCAGAGGGGCACCAGAGAGAAGCCAGAGGAAGCCGAGGACAACTATGCTGCTCTAAAGAAAGGTACCGAGCCGCATGGCTGAACAAGAGACATGGGTTAGATGAAGGGTAGAGAGCTAGCAAGTGATATGCCTGGGCCTGAGGCTGATCAGCTAAAAACTGATGAAAGCGTCTGTGTGTCTCTGTAGGACTATGGGACTGCGGGTCTGCGGGTCTGCGGGTCTGCGGACCTAAACTTTGAGGTTAGGCCCGTAAGTCTGGGCCAGAAACCATATACTACAACCACATGGCTAAGAGTTCTCAGCTAGCTTTCTTACTTTAGCTTCACATAGACTAGGGAATGGCACCTCCCACAATGAAGATGAACATTCCTACAACTGTCCCCAGGACAGTCCCCCACAGGCATGCCAAAAGGCACATCTCATGGCCAACTCAAGTTGTCAACTAAACTAATGTCAGAATGCCTCCAAATACTTCCAAGTCACTAGATTATCTTTTGATTTATGAGATTTTAGGTACATGCACATTCATTTTAAATTTATTGCCTTTCATTTTTTAAAAAAAATCCTCTCATATTTACTTACAGATTGAACAAATATGTTTCTACTTTCCATGTCTCAGTTTGTTACATAATTACTATTATTTACTTGAATTAATTTTAACATTTAAAAGCATTTATGTTCTTTCAACTAAATAAAATGCAAGTTTTCATAACAAAATTTTTTGCACAATTCATTTATTCTTAATGGTTTTGACAGCTTCTTTTAAAAATAAAAGTTAATCATGTATGCATGCATGCATGAGTGCATGCATTTATATCACAATAATTAACCTCTGTTTTTACTTTAAACAACTGTGAAGACAGTAATACACAAATTAAATTATTAATACTTCATAATATATTTTCATAGTCAGTATGCATATTGGCCAAGTATCTGCCTAAATATCCTGTCTCATTACTATTCTTTTTAAAATATATTTTTTAATTTTTTAAAAGTTCATCCAGGGATAGATACAATGAATCTTATTCTCTAAGAAGCATCCTTTAGAGTTATTTTTATGGTTTTGGGTCACCATCATAATGCATATTTTGTGGAGAAAGCAGAATATTTGCTATATATCCAGTGTTTTCATCAAATACTTTATTATGTTGTGATACCATGGTACCCTCTGGACATTTGTACGTAAATTAATATTGTGGGATGTCTCACCCACAAATTATGTCCTGTTGAAGACCGTTTGAAAAACATGCTCTGGTTTACTCATCTTTTGGAGATCTGCGGTGACCATGAACATATACAAATGGAATAAATTACTTAGCAAATAAGTTCATGAAGTGTAAGTTGGTGTTCCCCAATTTTTGCTTAACAGTTATTAATAAAACAGCAAAATCGTTGCCAGGACTTTTATCTTCTAAGCTGTTTCCTTTGGCTGCTCTGAGGTCCTTTTCATCACCACTGTCTGCATTATAAATAATGCTCAGATAAGTGCTAATGCTTAGGAAAGTCTCGAATTGTCAAAGACAATATCTAGAGCCAGGGCAGAGATGCTCAATTTGTGTTATGTCAAAGGTTTCCACTTCTTCTTGTTGAGAAGCTAGTAGACTGACTTCAGCTGAGGAAATAGAGAAGCTGGACAGTGTCTGGGGCTTTTGGGAAGCTGAATTTGCAGTTAGTCTGCAACCTGCAGAAAGTGGGTCATTTCACCACTGAGGTGTGGTTCTGGGTGGCACTTCAGAGACACTGCGGTGAGGGAACAGACCTCTCATTCATTCTGAGGGAGATAGTGTTTTTCCTCCGCTGTGATAGATTCACCGTGCCCCTGCAATCCTCCTGGTTAGGCGTGACTTCCTAAGGGATTTTCTCTGGATCCACAGAAGGTTCCGAGGAAAGCCTGACTCACCCACAGTCCTGTCAGGGTGGAGCTAGCATGACTTGGATGCAGCTTCTACTTGGCTGAACTTACATGACAGAGTTTTCAGTGTAAAATCAGCTGCCTTCAGGAGACATGGAAACAGGCCCACGGATGTGCTGACAGGGACAATTGGACCTTCACTCTGTCTCCTCAGTGGTCCCATTGGGTGATGCCTCATGGAGCTTGGAAAATATCTTTTCCTCTACAACTTCCTGTTTCTCTCAGCAGCTCCTCCAACCTGTTCAGTTTCCCAGATAGCCTAAAACCTAATACCTTCATAGACTCACAGTGCTTCAGACAATTTGATCCTAGCCCGAAGCCAGCTCCTAAAGTTCACATCTTAGTCAACCAAAAAGCAAAAACCCAATAGTTTCTTCCTTTTAATACCACATATTGTGTTCTTTATCACGTAAGGTTCACTGACAATCTTGTTCTATTTCATGCCACCCCTGGAAGAAGAATATGAAGTCTTACACAGTGTCACTCATGTGCCAACACAAACACATATCTAATTTCTGTAAACAAGCTGAGTGATGGGGCTGTCTACTCCATAAGTAGCCTCAAGGAAGCCAAGAGTTTGTTTGCTATTCCCTAAAGCAAACAGTAGCCAGACGCCTGATAAAGGAACCATTTCCCGGGGTTGGTCAGGGAAATTACTCTCTAGTCACAGAGAGAAAGAAAAGAAACTCAGAGGAACAATTTACCAAGATGTTGGAATCCAAATCAAACTCTCACAGACAACAGATTTACCCCATCTAATCCCCGGTGGCCTATGACAGAATGGCATTAGTGCTTATTCCCTTGTAATCTCCTAAGAATGATGTATACAGGCCATTAGGATGTTCAAGGAAACTATATTATAAATAATATACTATATTATAAATGTAGCAACAGCTATGGCCTACGAGAGCTTACTGAAATTGGAAATGTGATGTTCATGAACAGTTTCCAGATAGAGTACATAACTTTCACCACGTTTTCCAAATAATCTTACACTGCTTCAGAATAATAGAAAGCTTTTGAAAGTATTAAGAATGCCCCAGACTAAAAGGCCATCTTTTAAACAAATATGTTTCAATGACACAAATACCTACGTTGTCACACTTGGTGTGAATGTACTTAGTATTCTACACTTATTTAAATTCCATTTTCTTCTTGTCTAATTTATATTTCACCCTTCCACGTTTCAAAACTCAGCCCTGTCCTCATCAGTGAATTGTTGTGGGAATTCGCCCACCAATGACCTCCTGGTGGTGGGAATTCTCATAATAGGGAATAACTTACTAATGACTTAGACACCATCTGCATTGTCCTTCTTTTCCAAGCACACCCAGTTTCCTCAGCTTGCTAGAAAGCAGGGTATTGATCCGTATCTTCCCTCAATATTCTCAGCCCCTTTGTAGACGGTTACCAACAAGTGTGCATCACCAATAATGGCTTCATAGAGGTACATTTGTATTTAAAAAATGATGGAGCTGTGGATAAAATCCTTGCCTTGGACTATGCACTGGGCCTTCACAGACTCCATCAAATGACAAATACTTCATAAATAAAAGAAGATGAATATTTGAAATGTGGGTCATTGTGAGAAAGTTATTTGCAACTAAATGGATAGATTAAACTGGTAAAACCATTGAAGAAACAAGCCAGCACTGACGATAGCACAGCTTCCAAAAGCATTATTCCTTGAAGTTGAAGTTTAAGGGATTAGCAGATCTTAGAGTCTACCTGAGAAGGACAAAGTCCAGATCCTACTTACCTTAGTTGCCTCCTCTGGTCTTACGCGAAGTTCCTCACATAGTGAGTTCTACATTATTAGAGGGCTCTCAGGAGCACCCACAGTAACCAGAACATAGTGGGTTCTACATTATTAGAGGGCTCTCAGGAGCACCCACAGTAACCAGAATACGAGAGGAAAGAATGTTAAAGTACAAAGGCATCTCGAAAGCACAGGGAACAGATTCTCTTTCCTGGAGAACGGTGAGATATGCTTGTGCAAGGCAACCACGCAGTGCAATCAGAGCTGTTGATGGATAAGCTGTGTCTGAAACCTCTGCTCTCTCAAGAACTGTGTCAGCAGCCCTGAGTAACTCATTTGGTGCATATCTGTCTTCAAACTGCTCCAAGCAAAATGCTGATAAGCACAGCTTAACTGGAGAGAGAAGCTATATACATTTTTCACTTAAACACAGAACAAGTAGGAAACCACGGGACATAAACATGGAGGAAGCAGGAGACAGATATGCTTAGGAGAAGGCAAATGAGGTTTCCAGCTTGGTGGTATAAATCATAGGCAGGGCACAGCGTCTAGGAAAAGTAAGGGAGGCATTGGGTATGGAGGTGAATCTCTTTCAGAAAATCGAACTCTTGTTATTTTTCTTCCATTAAAGAAATTTCTGCTCAACTTCTACAGACATTCTTAACTGAGATAGGAGTCCTAATGGCTGCCTTGGGGCCAATGTGCTAACAGAACTGGGTTAAGAAACAAGGTTATGTGAGTCCTACTGTGTCCTTAACAAAGCAAGGAGTGGAGCTGGCCATGTTCTGAGTAGACAACAGTCTGGGAGATCAGCGTCAGCCTTAAAATGAGTGAGAAACTTGGAGCACATGTCATCCCGTGTACAAGGAGATAAAAGCACATGCCATCCTGTGTACAAGGAGATAAAAGCCTGCTGCTTTCTATGCTTCAGTTATGGTTCCATACGTGGGAGAATCTTTTACTTTCTTTGAAGCTTGAACATGCATACAGATGAGCACACCAAGGAACCAAGCTCAGAGCAAGAATTTACTCCATACACTTTAATAAATTTTCTAGTATATGTTATACAAAAATGTTGGTTCTACTAAAATTACGTAAAGATATCCATGCAAATACATATAGCACATACTGCATGAAGGACATACGTGGAGACAGTACAGGGAGCTTAGATGGCATGTTTCATATTGTTTACAATTACAGTTTGAGATGTAGAGATGGCTTAGTAAGAGATACTGCCTGCTTTTCCAGATGAACTAAGGTTCAATTCCCAGCACCCACGTGACAGCTCACAACTGCATTTCCAGTTGCAGGGAATCTGATGCTAATGATTATAAAATAAAAGTTAAGTAAATTATTTAAAAATTACAATGCATGTTGATTCCTCAAAGATTAACGCCACTGAAACAAAAATCTATCTCATTATAAAACCCTCTTTCTCTTTATCAAGTATAGTATTTATTCATAATTCATGATACATAGAACTTACATTGGAATGTTAGTATAGAAAAGTAGATGTAAACATAAATAAAAATAATGAAACAAAACAAAATATATAGTAAAAATAAAAACTTTTAAAACAGAATGTAAGCCATGATCTTATTAATGTCAGGTAGTTAACATATTTTTGGATATAATTTTTAAACACAGAATATTATTTTCTTTGATATGTTTAGAGTGTGACCCATTTTCTAAGGTTTCCAATAATTTAAATTTCTATTAGTGTTATAACTGTAGCCAGACACTTCAGTGAGTGAGAACCTGGCCTGGCCAAGCCAGTGTTGAATGTTGAATATGGAATGTCATGAGAAGTGCCTCAGGCGCCTCTTTCTACACCTAATTGGTGCACCTGAAAATGTCTATTGGCCTGAGGTTTGAAGCAGCTCTTTAGTTAGTGTGGTGTACAGGCTGGGACCCGAGTAAGAGCTGTATATACCCACGCTTTTCCCGCTGCCAGCTTCAGTTAACTGAGTACTGTTGAACGTATGATGAAAGTCTCATTCCTCCTCAGGTAAACCAAAGTGAGTGGACATGGGAGAGCTCAGCAGCTACCAAACTCCCTCCAGAGGGAGCTGGGGAAAGGGTGTGGCTCTGAAATCAGCCATTTACAGACCCACAATCTGCATAAGGCTCACAAAGAACAGAGAAGTGAAGGGTCAGCAAACCAGCAAGGTGCACAGTGCCACTAAGTGCACATGTAAGGTATACATGGGGGTGGGACTCTGAGGCCGGGGATGTCAAGGAGGAAGAACTATTGGAGAACTGGAGAATAATGTTGAACCAAACAGACCAACCTGGAGATGCAATGCAAGTGAACTAGTCAGTGTGTGCCTGTCCCGTCCCAGTGTCTGTCCCTGTGCCTGTCCCTGTGCCTGTCCCTGTGCCTGTGCCTGTCCCTGTGCCTGTGCCTGTCCCTGTCCCTGTGCCTGTGTCTGTCCCTGTGCCTGTGTCTGTCCCTGTGCCTGTGTCTGTCCCTGTGTCTGTGTCTGTCCCAGTGTCTGTCCCTGTGCCTGTCCCTGTGCCTGTCCCTGTGCCTGTGTCTGTCCCTGTGTCTGTGTCTGTGCCTGTCCCTGTCCCTGTCCCTGTGTCTGTGTCTATCCCTGTCTCTGCATGTCTGTCTCTTTCTGTGCCTGTGTAAAGCATTTGTAAAGTATATGGACAGGGTAAGATATCTGACCAAGCCCAGATCTTAGGAAGAGGACTGCTTTTTGGTTAGCTAGATCGCCTATATAGCAGAAAAGTTAAAAAATAAATAACACAGTATATAATTGAGTTCTGACTGCTTGGATACAGCCTGGCACAGATCCTGGAAAATAGGCACTTAATACGTGTTTATTGAATTTAATTAGATCTATAAGCCATCAGAGGGCTACACAGGAGAACTCTGCTGAGTTATACAGGAAATGAACATTCTTAATAGGCAACCACACACCAAAACAATGGCAGAGGTGGTGAAATGAACCATTGGAAAATTGGAGAGAGGACAATGTTAACATTTTAAATGACAGAAAAGCCAGCAGTTATGATTAATAGACAATGTGAGCCTTTATCTTCTGAGAGGGTAAATGACCACCAGAGTAAGTCCTAAGGGTCTTGGCTCCTGGTCAGAAAAATGAGATGTGATGAGACAAAGTCAAACAGAAGCACATGTTTGTCCCATGTTGAGCATGACAGCATTGCCTTACAGAGTTGCAAGGTTTGATTGACTGCTCCTTGTGCAAGCTAAAAGAGCCATGCTTGAGATTCAGAAATTGAGATTCAGCAATTACTACATTCTAAAAATTTAGTCAGACATTCTACCCATTTTAAGAAATATATTATGGTCACCACATACTATAATTAAAATGGCATACAAGTTGTACTTGGCACCTTTTAAACTATTAACTACATTGAAACTAAAGATTGCATGTGTATCTATGCATACACAGGTGTATTAATACTTTCATATTCCTAAGTAATATATTAAGTCTAGTGAAATAGATAAACTTTAACCTGGAGAAGCCAAAATGATATAGAAGACACGGTCATCATTGACAGCAATGAGGAGGAAAAAGACAAGATGTTGGTTTACATCACGATGGATAATGAGTCTTCTCCAAAGGAACTTTCACTTTCTGGTATTCATATTGCCAACATCTAATGAGCCTGATCCCAGGAATGCCTACATTATATGGCCAGAGTCATGTATGAATTAACTTACTACTGAAATATCAATGCATAGTTCTCTTTCCTTGGCTGTGCACAGCAAAGGTCTTAGTGTGTTATGTAAGAAATAAGAAGAAGACAGCACTGCCTGATGTGTATCCCATGCCTCTCTTCATCACAGAGGCACAAGTAGCTGGAGGTAAAAGCAGAGCTTCCTTTTATCACTGGTTAGAAGTTACATGTCAGTTGTATGAGCCAGTACAATGCGAGGCCAGCTAGCCATGTTTTTTTGTATTTGTAGTCCCGGCTTGGTTAAGAAAGCAGACCTAAAGAACATGGCTCTATACAACATGGCTCTATACATTTTGGCTAACGTAAGCACAAGGCTAAAGGAATGTGCTCATGGATCTTTTCTTCTCTTTATTGTTTACAGTGGAGATCTAAAGAACATTTTTGAACCAAGGCTTGTGTAAGCTGGGCTGTTCATTAGTCATGGGGTGCTATAAACTCAAAGGGAAAAATTCCGATTAGGAGTAGAGGGGGGGAAGCTTGCTTATATTTTCTATTATACTTTTCTTAGATTAATATGCCATTCTCCCCTTCATATAATATAATCCAGGCTCTTTACATTCCAACATGATTTGTATGCATTGAGTTCCACTCTTTATTTCATTTCATCAAGGCATTTTTGACTCTGAAATAATGACTCTAGATAACAAAATTCCCTTGAAACATTCTGGCAGGGCAGTGGGACTCAGTATCAGAACTTGTTTACCTCTCAAAGACAGCTACCACCAATGTTACCCTGCCTGCAATGGAAATCATCGCGTGGCCACGGAAGCCAGCCACAGAGGATTTGGCAAAGCACTGCAGCCTCTGCTCTCTCCTTACCAGCGAGAATGCTACCACAGTTTTCCATCTGTTGGTGACCTCCATCCCAGATTACCTCAATGCCCTTTCTCAGAGCTCTGGCTGGGGACCTCCCAGAAGCTCCAGCTGCTGGTACAGAATGCGTTGGTTGTCTAGCTATTAACAGTCATAGGCTGGCATGGCCAGAGCAGCTCAGACACTCCAGGGCCCCATATGGCTGGCTGTCCCAAGCTCTTTCACCAGCCAGAGTCATAGGATTTGGAAAACATGTTGAGCTCATTCATGCATTATAAGGTTGAGTATTCACAGAAGTCCATCATTTCTAAGGAAGGAAGCTGATTAGATGTAACCAAGGGGGAGAATGGACAGATGTTAAGGGAGCTTAGATGAGTTCCCCAGCATCGCACAATGAATGAGTTAGAAAGCAGTCTTGAAGGCCCGGTTCTCTCCACATGTTGGCCATAGACTCACACAAGCCTGTCAGTGGAGGCTTGAGAGTTCACATGATGGTCCTTCAGTCTTGAACCTACTGGCACAATAACTAATTAAGATTCTGAAGTCTATGTGCACAAAACAGTGCTCTTGAGTTGTTCTGCTTTCTCTGGCCATCATTGATAGCTAAGGTTGCTAAGGTTGTTACCCACCTATGGGTCATGGCAATCTGATAAGAAATACCAAAATGCAGTGTCATTATTATGAAATCTTTTATTCCTAAAGTTTGTTTCTGCTATAAGTTTTTTGCTTGTGAATTGGAAGCAGATACCCCAGTGTTCTAGTCATAACATGGATGACACTGAGGGCCATGGGCCATCATGTAGGTTCATGTTCATCCAGAAGTTTTCGATTTCCAAATGGATGATAGGAAGCAATCTTGGAAGTGCAATTGAGAAGGATTAAAACAATACTGTTATTTCACTACGTGAGGGTTTGACTTACTCCACTCAGGCATTGTATGGCGAGGGCCCTCCTCTCAGAGAAGTTAGGATTCCTTCCAGCAAAACTGAATTATATTGAAAGTCAGCCACCCGTATGCCAACAGCAGGCCAGTATCAGTGCCACAACCAGAGATTATAATCAGCTGATAAAATGATCTCCCCAGGAATAAAAAGTAGTTACCAAAGAAATAATTAAGTTCTGTCTTCTAAATAAATGACTCTTTGTAAGTTGAGGAAGGTTAACAACACAGAAAAAGAATTTATCTTTATTAATGTGATTAGTGTTTTATGTTCCTATGGGTATTTTATAGTAGAAGTTATTGTTCATTGGTCACAGATTTTTGAGAGGTTTATAAAAAAAGGAGCCAAAGACAACTGGACATATTCAGTGGAAATAATAAAATACAATAAAAAACAATCTATTACATAAAATAATAAAATAAAAAATTGAAAACTTTTTATTGAAAAGATCCATTGTCTCAAATGTCACATTCAAGGATGTGCTTTGACCAAGTTGGCAGCTATTTATTCCCAAGGTTCCTAATCCATTCCCTGGGGTTTTGGCCCTATCTCTTCATTGTTCCCTCTACATTATATCCCAAGTGTGGTCCCCCGCAGTGCTCCCAGCCTGTCATCAGGCATTCAGTGACAACTTCAGCAGTTACGGTGAAGGTGATGATTCTGCCTCACCATCCTCACCACTCTCTGGCAGCTGACACTGTTCCCCACCAGGGTTAGTTTCCCTAGAATCCCCTTGCATCCTCCCCAGCCAGAGCACAAAGAATGTCACAGCAGCTTTTCTAGATCGCTTGATCATGTGGACTGAGCTTTCTTCAGGCAGTCCAGAGAAAAGCTCCAATCTATAGTTCACTAATGATCTGAGGCAAAAAGTAAAAGGGAAACACAGGAGAGGCCCCTCCCCCCACACACATAAAGCAAAATGCAGACTTTGTTTTTAAAAAAATGTTAGGAAGCCTAACCTTAGCTTCCTTTCTCTTTGCTTTTTGAACTGTCATTTCTGAATAGTGGCAGAGAACAGTTGACTGGCATTTCACTCACACTTTGTTTTGCTTACCATGAATTCAAAGCCCCACCTCTCCTTCTTGCTTCCTTTCCCCTCACTTGCCCTGTTTTCTATAATTTTGATTTGTGTGTTAATCATTTATTGGTTTTGGGGAAAGAACACAGTGTCACCCACTCTCCTTGGACTGTTGATGTCTAGTCAGTTCTGTCAAGCTTCCTCAAAGTGAAGGATTGATGGTCAGACTCCCAGGAGAAAGCCGGATGGGGAGAAGGGAAGGCAGATGGGAAAAGCACCAAGCCTCCAAGTTCTGTTACAGGGGCCTCATTTGCAATCCTTGTAAAAATCTCTGATTCATTCTTTGTTCAAAGTGGACTGATAGTTGTGATCCACGTCATGATCTGTAACATGCCACCTGAGTAAACTTAGTAGGCCCTGGGGAGGCTGTGGGTCACAGGGAACTTCACAGTGGTTGCATCACACAATAGGGGAACAGAACTTATCTCGATTAGCTATAATTATCAGCCCAAAAGAAGCCAGTGCTAGTGACTGGGCAGTAATTAGAACTAACAAATAAATCCCAAGGTGGGAATTATTAATTTAAAAAGAACATATAAGAGCAATCCTTTAATAGCCACTTAGAAAATGTAACGTAGTATTTTTTTTATCAGAATGGCAATGCATATTTCTAGAATAATTTCATCCCCCAAATACTTATCAAATTACTAAAATGATTATTTAGAAAACTAAGAGCTTGGGAAGGGAGTTTAAGTGTCAGGAGGGAGTCATTGGACAGGAGATAAGCCTCCATGAGGAAGGGTGAAAGCCAAGGCAAGGTTGTAGGGTTCCAGCTCTGACAGAAAGGGCAAGAGATAGAGCCAGCTCAGGAGAAGCTGTAGGTAAAAGATGGAGACTTCCTCCTTGTCTGTCATTTGTTGGCTGTGGCTTTCTCATAGAGATGAAATGCTTCCCACAAATGCCCCTAAGCCATAACTAGTGGTTAAGATATTTTCTTTACAAATGCTGGCCAAGGATCATATAGATAAAATAAAAGAGATAAATGATTTTTCACCATGGAGTAGAAGTCTTAAAGATATTCCTTCTGAAGTAAAAAGTTTGTTCTATCATAATCTTATTCAAAATTCCTGTGAGATTTCTATTAACTTGTTAATAGAGGAAACAACTTTAAAATTAAAAATTAATAGCAAAGGGGAGGTGCATGTAGTTTTCGTTGTTAAAATAGTTATACTGGTAAGAATTAAAATTATTCATAGATGACTAAAATAGTTCAGGAAGGAAAGGCAAAGGCATTCTCAGCAAGGTCAACTGCAGACAAGGTGAACGAGATGAGTGACAAGGTCTCAGGATTATCAGTTCACTAATTAAGATGTAATTAGAAGTTGCGTCAGAAACCTTTCTCATATTTTCTCATAGCACAGAGTTAAGTGTTTGCATGAAACTATATAAAATGGATATGTGTTTATATATGTGTAGATCTTTATTCAAAAGAATAAAAATCAACAAAAAATACAAAAATAGGATAGATTCAAATACATAATTTTTGAGGAAATTTAACATATATAACCATAGAAGAGAGAAGGGGAAGAGGGAGGAAGGGAGAGAGAAGGAGGGAGGTGTTACAATATGGTTTCCAGCCCCGTCTGGCCAGAGGTCCAGACCCACAGACCTGCCGCCCCAGAGCACCTAGCCACCCGCTGCTGCTTAGGCCCCCAAAATGACTCAGACAGTTATATTAAGTTCATGCTGTTTGGCCTATGGCTCAGGCACATTGCTAGCTAGCCCTTTCATCTTAACTCAACCCATTCTCATTAATCTGTCTGACAACATGGCCCGTGGCTCACCTGTGTTCCTTATATGTTTCGATCTGTCTCTGACTCCCCCCTTCCTTTCCTACCTATTCTGATTCCCTGCCTACTTCTTCTATAGTGCTCACCAAGGGCCAAAATAGCTCCCTTATTTAAAGATTGATATCCACAGCATACAGAAAGGCATTCCCACATCAGGAGGGGGATGGAGGGGGAGGGAAAGGATAGGAGAAGAGTAAATCTAAATAACTTAGAATCATACTTTTAAACAAAAACCAGAAACCAGGGTCTGGGGAGATGCTGTGGCAGTCAGGTGTGCTTCTTGCTCTTCCAGAAGACCCAAGTTAGGTCCCTAGCCCTCACACTGAAGAGCTGACCACCACTCTAAGTCCAGCTCCACAGAATCTGACCCCATCCTCCAGCCCCTGCAGACATTGCATTCACATGCATAAACTAAGGCACTCACTTATGTATTCATGTACATTTATCAAAAAATAAAAATAAAAATTTTTTAATTAAGTAAACAAAGACAAATGGCTGCCACAAACATCTGAGAAGAAGGTTCAGGTCTGTTGAGTAGGGTATCCTCTGTCATAGCCAGGATTCGACACATGGAAGCATGGCATTTTATCTTTTTTAATTAAAAAAAAAACCTGTTTTCACTAAAGTAACTATGCAATAGCACAGGACACCCCCCCCCCCCCTGCGCGCCCTCGAGCTCGCCCGTTTTGAAAGATGAGCCATGCTGTGTAGGCGTCAGAGAGCTCTTCGTCAGCTTGCTGTTCTTTAAGCCCTACTTTCTATTTTGCCCACTCTTTGCTTCCACTGGCTCCCCAAGTTGCCAGACTCAAACCCATCAAGGCTACATTTTACACCAAATGCTCTCTCACTTATTCTAATTGAAATTTCTGGTTTCTTTAACAAGACCTATTTTGTGCACATATGTTCTCCTACATAATTAGATCACAGGGTACCTTTGTGGAGCTCTTCTTTCAAGTACAAAGACATCTATAAAGAGATTAGGAGTAGCAGCCCCACATCAGCTTTGGGGACCTTCTCAAATCACTTTTTCCAGCCTCATGGTCCATTTCAATTCACCTGGCTCATCACTTTCATACTTCAAAGCAATTATGCTACATTTCCTAAATTCTGAGAAATGCTAATTACTCTTTCCACTTTAACATTTTTGAAATTGAACCTTTAGATGAATTTGCCATTGTATATTACTTTGTATCCCTCCTGATTGAAATATTACAGCCCTTTCAAAAGAGTCAATGGGTTTATCTTTTTTAATCAAACTTGAAAAACAGCCATTTATTAAAGGTTATTTTTTCCCAAAGGAACAACTTCTCCCTTATGGAGAAAACATATGTAAAATAAAGTCAGCAAAATATTGTTAAGTGTTCTTCTTTAACCATTGGACTATCCCTGTATTCTTCTAAAAAATGTACAAAATAAAATTTACTTCCTGGAATTCTTAGGAAAGCCATTAACCACTTAGACCTTAGAAGATTCTCTTGCCACGAGACACAAACTTTAATGAAATCAACCCCACTGCTATTCAGTTGAGATGCAATAGTGGGCAACCTGATTTTGTCTGTCTATGCCAATTGCTCAGTGCCCACAGTGCACTGTCAGGACCTTTGCACATTGTCTGACTAGATGTTGGTAGGCATTTAACACTTGGTCCTTTGCAAGAAATGGGAGAGAGGGAGGCCTTTTGGGCCAATATCCAACCTTCATGGTACCTGAATAATTAGATGCACAAGCAGGAAGAGATGCACATAGGTTCTCCCTATAAAGAACCCCTAAAACTAGGTTCCTGGGGGAAAGACTTTTTAAGCTCCTTCAGGGGGTTAAGAAAATGTCAAGTTGGCACCCAGACTTTTAAAACAGAAGAGTGAAAGTAGGGGAACAAGCTTGGGTGCGGAGTTCATTGTCTGGGTCAAAGTTTAAACAGATTTTATTGGGAAAACTAATGTCATGCTGTTGTTTTTCTAGGGGCCAAATACTTGAATTTAATTTATGAAATCTTTGGAAAATCCTGCACTGCTCAGTAATGCCTTGGTGTAGAGGGAGAGAATGGTGTGTGAGTGGCAGAAGCCACGCCCACTTCAGACTCAGTATGGGGCTAGAACTAAGGTCACTTGTGGTATAATAGACCTAGGTGCTGTTGAGAGAGGACCAGAGAGAGAAGGCTTTCTTACTCCTTTCTGGAGAGTTCTTAGGGAGATGCTGTTGGCAGGAAAAGCAGAGGAATGGTTGCTGTAAGACATCTTGCTTTGCCCTGGGGTTGAGAACATATGGCTAAGCCAATGGTGATATGACAGCACCTGCCCAGCTTTCCATGTGCACTTGATTCCAAAACGGACCCCATCTCAATAGTCTGATATAGCGCCCTAACTGCGAAGCCCCTCGACTGGAAAATGCATGGCTTTCCTGTAATGGCATTTTATAATTTTTTTACATTTTTTCCCAACATTTTTCACCTGAGAAAGTTTCAAATAGTCAAATTAGGTTCTGTGAGGTATTAAAACAAGTACAATTTCCTTGTCATCATTTAATAAAACTTGGTCAGATGTGAGCGGGGATATTGAAAGGTCTTATCCACAGACATCTGCACTGTGCAGGAAAAAGACAGAAATGCGTCTCCTCAAACCTCCAGCTTTCTTTTCTTCCTTCCCGGAAGTGAGCTCCTTGGATGAAAAGGCAGCGTGCAGACAACCGACTGTGGTTCTAGTCTATGTCTCACTTGGGAGACTGTGGCAGCAGCCCGCCATTTCTGAATAGAGGAGAAAAGCAAAGCAGACCGGATATGGCTGCCCTGTGTGGTCCAGAGCCTTTACTACGGGAAGTGGGCCTTTCCGGCCAGGGTTGTACTAGGAATCCCTATTTCCTCTTATAGTAAAACCCTGTTTATAAATATATATGCACCCATGCACAAACACACACATCCTTCAACTGGCCAAAGCAGCTCTGTATCCACAGAAATAAATACAGATAGCAGAATGACAGAGACAGATGCGTGAAGAAACATTTTTAATTTTTTAAGAAAACATTTGTCTACTTTGGGCAGAAACAGTCATTTCTAAGGGAAAGGAAACCTGTACTTGGGCTCAAATTCCTCAGGATTAATTATTACCGTATTTGCAATCCAAATGACCTGACCCATCATTAGGTGGTAAGTGTAGGCCAGCAAATAAATATTCGTTCTGTCTATAAAAAAGGCAGGTATCTGCATCAAGTTCTGAGGCCCTTGAACTTTACCACATCACATTTAGCCATCTTTAGAGTTTTGCTGATGACGAAAAGTTGGATGCACTAGGAAAGCCCAGGGAGGTAGCCAGCATAGCCTCAGGCTAATGAGCAGAAACCACAGGTATAACCAGCTTCCCTGGCCTTCACGTAGCCAATCCTGCAGCCAGATGCTGAGTTTGGAAAAACATACATCAGCGTTCCTCATTGAAATTCTGCCTCTGGCCATATAAAGAGTGCACTGTAAGAGCCACAAGGCCTGGTCTGGGGCACTTGGGGCCAGTCTATGAGTTAGAGTGCTTTCCAAATGACCCATCATTGTAAGCAGCCCAGCCAACAGAGCTTTGGACTTGTCATGCAATTCAAGACCCACTGTAAGCTGTCTTAAGGACAAAAGGGACCATACAAATACAAATCTCATATGAAGTAAATCAACCGAGAAGTGTTTTATCAATAAAATTTCATTAACACCCCACAAGCATATCACTCAAATGACAAAAGCATCCAGACACCTCTGATCTTCTTTAGAACATGTGTCATTTTTTGTCTATTAATAGAGTTCAGACCTCAAACACTTGTGGACTTAATATGTGTTATTTGAAGATGGTGGCATTTGTTGATTTGAACTCATGTAATTGGTTTACAAAGGGTTCTCTTTGCTCCATCTGACTTAATGTGACTCAAGCCACAGTCTTTTGTTTTTTAAGTGAAGGAAACATTTAATTATTTAAATGGACTTTGTAACAATTTGGTATCATACCTCATATATGTTAGCTCTTAATGGTTTCTACATTTTCACAATCATAATTCAATCTAACTTTGCTTCTTTTTTAGCAGAAGTTATACAGATAGCTATAAAGTATCTAGTCTGAAGCAAAACATTTGACCACATCACTAAAAGAACCAGAACACAAAAAAGCAGTCACTCACTACTACTGTTTTAGAGACAACACACCAACACACGGAGCATCTAAAAACCACTGTGATGACTTTCCAGAAGTACAAAAAGAAGTTAGGAAGAATCTGCTCCCTTTCAATAGCACCATCTTGAGGTCCAAGGCCTTGCCTTGTAGGCCCCTGAGAACCACACAACCATATCCTTCGTTTCTGCATGATTTTCCAAGATCTTTATATCACCAGGAATCACCTTATTGACTTTTTCCTCTTATGTTAGTCATGTTTGGTTCTATTCTAGGTCTCCGGGTCCTGGACCTCCAGGCAATGTCAGGGTGGGCTCCTTCACACAGTGTGGGTTCAAGTCATAACTGGCGACTCCTATAATGTCAGATCCACATTTGCCCCAGCATATCTTGTAGGTAGGGCAAATTACAGGCCAGAGATTATGTGACTGAGTTGGGGTCCCAATCCACCCACGGAAAGTCTTGCCTGGTTACAGAAGATGGCTTTGTATATCCCATTGCTAGGAGTATTAACTAGAGTCACTCTTGTAGCTTCTGGTGAGTTTCTATTGCACTAAGTTTATAGCTCATCCCAGAGATGCCCCTGATTCCAGCTGTCTTTCCTAGCACTCTCTCCCTCCATCCTCCCCTGACCTGATACCATCCAGGCTTCTCCCCATCCACCTGTGATGTCTACTCTATTTCCCCTTCACAGTGAGATTCGTGTCTTCCCCACGGAGCTTTCCTTGCTCTTCAGGCTTTGGGTCTATGGATTGTAGCCTGGTTATCACTTACTTCATAGCTAATATCCATCTATAAGTGAGTGCACACTACTGTAACTTCTTAACAATTTGTGAGAAATAGCTTTCTTAGTGTTGCACGAATTTTGGTTGTAATAAAAGAAACTCAGAGGCGGATATTGGGGAAAGGCTGAGATATTAAAGAGAGGAAACACCACAGTCAAATCTCACACAGCTGTCTTCCAGCTTCCTCAGCCTCACTCCTCGTGGCTTCCACTGCCTCCTCTGTCTTTCTATGCCTGCCTTAAATACCTTCTTCACTCAGTTGTTTCACATCCAGGTTAAGATTAAAGGTGTGGGCTACTACTGTTTGGTAGTTAGCCTTGAACTCACAGAAGCACAGAAAGATCTCCCTTGTCTCTGGAGTTGTGGGATTAAAGACCTGGCACCACCACTGCCTGCCTGGGAGCCTGGAACTCCCTCTGTAAACCAAGCTGACCTCAAACTCAGATCTGCTGGGGTTAAGGGCGTAGGCCACCACTCTCAGTTAGGTACAGGTCACCACTCCGGGTCTTTCCCTGTGCTGGGATTAAAGGAGTGAGTTACCACTCTCTGATCCTCTTGGATTGACTGTAGGTAGATCTCTTCTCTGATATTTCAGACTGGTTTTTATTAAATATGTAACATATCACCATATCTTTCTGTTTTAAAGGGTTTTTTTAGATTTTTAAATTTTATTTTATATGTGTGAATGTTTTGTCTGCATATGTGTGTACCACATGCATGCTTGCTACGGGGGGAGGTCAATAGAAAGTGTTGAACCCCCTGGAACAGGAGTTACAGTGTTGTGAGCATCCATGTGAGTGCTGAAAATCAAATCTGGGTCCTCTGAAAGCATAACAGGTATTCACCTACTGAGCCATCTCCCCAGCTACAGACATTGTTTACGAATGTTCATTGCATATAATGACAGGCCTAATGAGGATGTTTGTATCCAGTTGTATCGTGTGGTCGACAATATTGACAACCCCACGACCTTTCACCTTAGTCTCTCTACCTCTCATATGGTCTCCATTCTACTTTCATGTCATATACACAGTGTGTGTGCATGTGTGTGTGTGCACACGCATGTGTGTGTGTGTGGGGGAGATTTCTCCAAGTCTGGGTTGGGTTATTTTGCTTACTATAATGATCTACAATTGCTTTCTATACAACTTTCTATACAACTTTTACAATTTTGTTTTACTCTTCTTTGTGGCTAAAGAAAATTCCTGGTGTGTGTGTGTGTGTGTGTGTGTGTGTGTGTGTGTGTGTGTGTGTGTATCTGATTTTTCCTTTGTTAGTAGGCAACTGGGCTGGTTCCATTGCTTGGTCATTACTGCAATTAACATGGATGTACAAGTGTGTTGTAGCGTGCTGACATAGATTCCTCTACATGGATTCTCAGGACTAATTTTTCTTCTTTCCTTCTTTCCCCACCTTTCTCTTTTTCTTGGTGTTGTTGTTGTGTCCTTTGATGGTTTAAGTGAGAATGGTCACCACAGGCTCATATATTTGAATGTTTGGTTCTCAGCTGTTGGAACTGTCTGGGAATGGTTAGAAAGATTATGAGATATGTTCTTGTTGTCTTTGAGATTTGACTTTGAGGTTTTAAAGCCTACAGGAAACCTAGATGTGATCTCTTAGCTTTCCTTCTCGTCTAGAAGGATTGTTTTTCCTGTGGGCTGGAGTCTCCTCTCACTCACCCCTACACCAGTGTAACCAGGTACAATAATGACAGCAGTATGTATATAGCAGTTATAAGATGCATACTATTTATAAAAAGTAGCTTAAAGCATGTGTCCTTACAGTTGGTAATCTTATGCATCTTTCATGATTAGTATGAGCATCTGAAATATCTCAATGGATAACCCAATCACTCTGATGAGATTGATCAAAACCAATGTAGAAATATGTAGTTGCCCAGAATGATACAATTCTGACAAATTTTATATTTACAAGTGGAGTTGTACCAAAAGAACATCTTTGTACTTACTAAGGAGTCTTCATCATCTTGAAGTATGTATGCAGTGTATGTAAACAAAAGCAATATTAGAGTCTGGGTCTAATCTTTGGTATACATCCAAAAAATTAGAGTCTTGGTCCCCCAAAATAGACTAAAAGCCCCCTTAGTATTTTATTCTATTGGTATGTCCAAAATCAGAAATTATGAAAATATCATATACATCCCATAGTGAACTGTAATAATAAGCTTGCTGAGACAGCTCAAATACTTGTCAAAAAAGCCTGAAATCCACAGTAGGAATGGACCCTGGAGTGCTCTTTTGACCTCTACATTTGCACTATGGTGGCGTCTATCTTCACATACACATACATTCACATATGCATATAATAATAGCAATAATACCAATTATAACAATAATGCAAACACTATCAGTAGTAGAATGTAGAAAAGTACATATACACAAATCTAAAAAGCAAGTTTATCTTAGAACTGATGATATGGCTCAGGAGACAACCCTGGCCCTGCTCATCTCATGTCAATCCTTGGGACACACATGGTGGAAAAGAGAACCAACCCCCTCTGACCTTTACACATGTGCTATTGCAAGAGTATTTGTGTGTAAATGTACAAACATGCAAATAAGAGCAAATTCAACTGAAAAGTGTATTGCATGGTTATGTTGTGAATAATTGTAGTTCATAGGAGTTGACCAACTTTCAACATCATTATTATATTTGAGGTTTTCCATGATGATAAATAGCTATTTTCCAGAAAGGTATGACTGTCTTTGGAGAATACTTTCATATTCACTTTATACAAAGCTCTGATGCTTATTTGGAATCCTGACAGAATTCAATGTAGATCGATGTGAGTATTCCCTATTGAGTTATCATGTTTTCTGTGTCTTGCTTCTGTGCTATTTGGGGTATGAAGAAATCCATTCTGTGTGTATTAAGAAGCAGACCACAGGTTGGCAGAAGCACTGCTGGGAATGGTGCATCCACACTGTCTAAGTGTCTTATTCTACTACACACAATCATTTTCCAACCAGTCAGTAACTCTGCTGGCTTCTTTGAGCAAATGTGGCTTCAGTACATTAAAATAGAGAATTTCATCAATTAGACAGAATGTCAATAAAAAATGGCAGCTATCTAAGCTTTTAGTTAACCAGACCTGTTTGTGCAGCCAGTTATAGCACTAGGGCAGAGAATCTTATGAGAGAGAGAGAAGGGG